>JAIPRM010009634.1:0-14558 GCA_025469315.1 Stegophylla sp. TES_Ste_2020 | reverse complement strand
ATTATATATTTATATTATAAAAAAAAAACATTTTTAATCATACCTGTAGAATTTTTTGTTACAGACGGTCCCAAGTCTGTAAAAATGGGAAAGAAAATATATAATTTTTTTTTTTTTTTAATTTTACGGGACTCAGTTAGTATTAAAACGTGGACTCAATTAGTATTATACCCAAAATTTCACCGAACTCAATTGGTATATACCCTAAAATAACCCGGGACTCAATTCGTCATAAAAGGTTATACTGGGACTCAGTTCGTATGCAGCCAAATAAATAATGATCATAAAATTAAATTAAATAAGGTAATTAATATTGTAATGATTATTTAGTGTTTCGTTTAACTAGCAAACGGGCGATCAATAAAAATGATGATAAAATATGACGTGATTTGGTAATTTTGAAATTTGGTGACCATAAAAAATTAGTGCGGTTATTTGTATGTGTGTAAATAATAAATTAATTGTTGACTAGCCCGATCATATTTTCAAACGTTTTTACACGTACCGCGTACTTAGAGCCGCCAGAAACCGCAATAGTAATGAGAGTGGAACGTTTTTTGCTGTCGTATACATTCCATCTATAATACATAGTACGTACAACCGAAAATGAGAAAAATCAAAGGCAACGGTCGATTTTTTACATTCGCTTCCATGCTCCATCAATGCTGTTTGGTTGTTGTCACCGTCGGACCAATAATTGGCCACACATTCGCTTCTCCCGTACGTATGTAATGCATCTCGGTACATCATTGATCGCAATTATCATAATTTTATTAAAAAAAAATAATAATAATAAAATAATAGTTAAAAATAATTTTTGGAAATTTCGGGTAGCTATTCGAAAATTTTAGGAAAACAAATGTGAAATGATAAAATGACATAGAAGTACTTTCTTGAGATAAATTGTAATTCAAAAAATTGCTGTCCGAAGCTTTTGAAAAAGTATTTTTATACGAAATGATGCATACATAAAAAAAAAAAAAAAAAAAATGTAAAACATAGATACTACTTTGTACCGTGGGTATTGTGCGTTCCCCCGGTGAACTTGGCGGATGTGTTAAATTTTAGGGAAACAATAAATAATTTCTTTTATAGAGAACGATTTTGAGTTGAGCTTTCTCAATGTGGTTGTCAACGTGAAAAAATTGATTTTCTATAGCAATTAAATAAACAATTAAAGTATGTAACAACAAAATGAATATCGGAAAGCTTGCCTCATTTTTCAAACAAATAATAATTGAATAAATACATTTATTATGTTTTAAAACACAGAAAGTTGATGATTTTTAATTAATAAATATAATTTATAAATCATACTATAACACAGGTAACTATACTTTTTAGTTTAAAATCACATTCTTTAGAAAAACGCTATGACCTCAAATGTTAATAAAATTTTCAAATTATTTGATGGATTTTGTCTATCGGCGAAATTAGAATTTTCCTTTTGGAAATTACCATTATTTTAATTTCTAATATTTCCTTTGCTCAGCCTACTGTGAAGGGAGTTACGGATCCTGTGGAATGTGCAGCCAGCCCAGTGTGGATCAGTGATTTAAAGAGCGTGTACTTTATCGACGTGTCCAAAAAATACGTATACAAATACCAACCTGGAGGCAAAGGTGAATTTACCTCCACCAAATTAGGTTCGTATGTTTACTAAACGTGTGCACAATGAGTCTGATACGCGTTTCCAAAAATAATTGTTGACCAGTCGTTGGGGTTGTTCCTTAAAAATTGGTAACTATAGGCTTCACAATTAGTTGAATACAATGTGGATTCGTTGAGAGGCTAATGTCATCCACTTGGTAAAAATTAGGCCAACTTTGCAAAATCTAACCGTAGTCGGCTGACTGGCTGTTTGTCTCTTCCCGGTATTTAGCACTGCTGGAAGGCTTGGCGTCGTTTCTGGTGCCCGTCACGGCAGAAGACACGAATGAAACGACTTTCGGTGTAGGTCTTGAAGACAGTGTCTACGTGTTTCCGTGGGACGGAAAAAATATCAACGAAGTAAACGTAGCGTACAAATGGATGATCAGCTCGCTTATAACTTGCGGTAAAGTCGACAGCGCTGGTCGGCTTTGGGTCGGTGAGTGTGAAAAAATAGGTATTAATAACTAGAGATAGGATGCATTTTTTTTCTAATCCTATGCAATGCTCTTCGAGCTAAGAATTCGTTTCATGCCTCCACGATTCAGAAAATATGAAAATTTAATTTTGCATTTTTAGACGTTCGGTATGCAATTTATTTTCTTTTTTACGTTAATATTTCATATTACAAGTCATTTTTGTTTTTTTTTTTTTTTTTTGTAAATTATCGGTCATTTTCCTAATAAGAAACTAAGATTTTCAGGAATTATTTTACAATTTTTAAAAATAATTTTATCATAATATTATTGGAGAGTCTTTGTTACAATTATTATATTTACTTCATCGGTAGTTGCTCACACTATACCATATACGACTTAAACAACATTTGCTTAGGTACCAGCTATGTCACCACTGAAGTGGTGGATGAAGCTGCTGATCCTCTGGGAAGGATTTTCTTAATAGGCGCAGATGGTACGCCCCAAAAAAAGATCGAGGGCATCTGTGCGGCAACTGGCATAGCGTGGAATCCGACAAACGATCGGATGTACTTCGTGGACTACTCAAAATCCCAGATCGTCGCCAACACGTTCAAAAGTGATCCAGGCGAGATTGGTGAGTTCTTGACAGTCGCACGTGGTAATAATTTCGTATTAAATCACAATTGACAGTGTCGAAACTCAAAATTAATAATGCGTACTTAATGAGCCACTTATATGAAAACGATGATTGCAGAAACAATCGAGTCCTAAGTGGAATGTATTTAAAAGTTATGATTTAATTTAAAAATGTTCTTTTAATTTTTATGTACATACACAGAGTATCCACTGTATGATTTGATAAATCCTACAAATTTTATTCTCTTAATAACTTATATTATTTTTTTTTTGTCTGATAATTATTACAACATCATCGCACTTTAGCAATAATGTATATTATTTTTTATAAGACACAAATTTTCAAATTTGAAAATGTATACTACACAAAACATATGGTGCTCAAATCTCTAATAAGGGTTAAGCCGTTAATTTTGTGAGATTGCTAATAATGTTGTTGAACAGTCATAATAATTACCGTATTATTACGACGTGCTTTACAAAGTTATTCGCAAACTTAAAGAAATTGTAAAAAATTAACAGATTGACCTTAATTATAGATTTAAGCACTAATATTTTTCTAAATATCATATTTACAAAACGGCTGTTTTAAATTTTTTTTTAAAAAACCGAAGAATAAAATTTCAAATTGGTAAATTTATTAAATTTTTTTATCAAACAATTACCTAAAATGAATTAAAATACAAAATTAATTATATTCCCTAATCTCTGGGATTTGTTAAAAAAAAAAAAATGTATACTTATAACACCAATCGTGATAATAGAAACTATTTTGTTGACAAGTTTAGTGGATGACGGCAAAGTGGTTTTCGATTTCACTGCCAATAACATTACATGCGGTCCGAACGACATGGCAGTAGACGCCGACGGAAACCTGTGGATCGCCTGTTTGGATAGCAATTGCGTAAGTCTTCCGACAGAAACGATGCTGCATTTTTTGTAATTCACGTAAGTTCGGGAAAGAACACGTCGAGATAGAGGGAACAAAACGATTTTTGTGGTAATTTATCGAATTCAATTGCTCGTATATTATCGTTCGTTTTTTCCGAATGAATTTTTTCGTTCAAGTTCATTAGGAAATGAACTTTAAAGTTCAATTTATATAAAATACTAAATAAATAAAAAACAAAGTAAATATTCATTGCGATATTATTGAATATTATATTGAAACTATAAATTAGTGTAACATAAACTAATGTAACATAAAAATTAATATAATAAAACAATTACATTATTAGGGTTATATTTAAAAATGTTTTGTGTTATTTAAATAACCCAAGTAATAAATAATAATTATACTAGCAATTAAAATGTTTTATTTTGTTTTTAAAAGAACCAGATGTTCAAACAATTCATGTTTAAGAGAATTTCTTTTCTTAGTCATAACACTGTCAGCTAAACTAAACAACCTTTCAATTACACAATTACAATTAATTATCTAGCTGATAGTTGATTTTTTTCTGCTCTTAAAATATTATTAGGACATAATAAATACATTTATCTATCATTTGTGTTGAAGAAAATGAACTTATAAAAAAAGTTCAATTTAAATTAATTCGAATTTAATTCATTTTCGCTCATAAGAAATGAACTTTGAACTTTTGAACTCGTTCATTCCGAGGTCTGATATTAACTATGATCAAACTGCAATAAAAATTCATAACATTGATTTAATGTAATACGGGGCACTTGTATAAGTACGTATATTTACGGATGAACCTGTTAGTAACAATTCGTTTAAACTCAATTTACCAAAAAGATCTTTGATCGTCTAACTTCTCGTGTTTCTGTTCGCAGATCGTGAAAATAGATATCAATAACAACAGCACGGCAGCGATGCAAGTCGATATTCCTGATGCTGCCAAAATTTCTTCTCTCGTTTTCGGAGGCCCGACTTTGGAGGACTTGTACGTGACCACCTGCAATAATAACCCTTTGTTTATTGTGACTAACACGGGTTCGAAAGGTATCGGCGCCAATACCGTCAATTCCGGTCCGCCGCCGACTCCGTAAAAACCCCGTTGCAACAATAAGTTCATAACATGAGCGCAAATAATCGTACGGGGTGTTAAGCCTCCACCTGGTGGATTGGAATTTCTGCGTTTTAATTTATTTATTTCACTATGAAACAACATTGTTTGTGTATTAATCAGTTCAATAAACTCATAAGAAAGTCGATTAAATTATTATAAAATAGTTTTCGTTTAATACGTCTAATCAATAATCATCTAAACAGATAGGCTAAATTTACAAAACCGAATATTTAAAAATATTTTTTGATAATTTGACAAAAATACATTTTTGAGAAATCTATACTTTAAAGCACCAATTGGCATCAAAACTTACTACAGTTTACTCCTGGGATCTCCACAATCACACCATATTATACGTATGAATTTTTTATCTAGATGATTCATCGAGGTAAATTTATCGATTGCACGAAATTGTAGCTAACTGCGTGCCTGTTGGTTTATACACGAAATTCAACGGTCCAGCTGCCTTCAGAAAATTTTCTCCTGAGCGATGGGATGAATTTATAACTCGAAAACACTGTGATCAGTGGCAGATTTAGTATTTCATTTTGAACGAATCAGTGCCATATTTACGCGAGGACAAATGGGGTATTTGCACTGGGCTTACTCAAAATACAGGACTCCCGACAACAGGCAAACCAAATTAATAATTGAATACCATTTTTCATAATTTGAGATTTACAGAGAGACGAGATAAAAAAATGTATAATAAACTATAATATTATAACATACGATTTTATATAAAAATCCCAATTGAAATTTTATTAAATAACAACTAATACAGAAATTTACAGTCGATATATTATGTAAACGAACTAAATTACATCATTTAAAACGAAATTAAAAGAGGGATCCCTGAATCTCTTCCCTGAGATCCGCCACCGTTCGTGTTATGTACGATGTAATACGTTAAATGGCTTCAATTATATTTTTGATCTAAGAGGGCATTGAACAAAATTCTACTCGACAAAATAGTCACACAATAATAATAATAATAATAATAATAATACTAATAAAATAATAATCATAAATTTAAATTTAATTAGATAATTAATGTAATGTTCATTCAGTGTTTGCGTAAACTAGCAAACAGACAAACAATTAATTAAGGATAATTATGATCCGATTTGGTAATTTCAAAATCTAACGAATATAAAAAGTGGTTTGTATAAGTTTAAATAATAAATGTCATAAAATTTGGTGACTAGCGCGGTTATGTTTTCAAAAATTTTGATACCTACGTATTTTTTGCGTACTTAGAGCCCCTAGAAACCGCAATAGTAAGAGCCAAACTTTTTTTTTTTCATCGTACACATTCCATCCATAACACAGACGACTAATTAAAATGAGAAAAATCAAAAGCAGTTGTCGATATTTAACATTCGCTTCCGTTCTCCTCCCATGCTGCATGGTTGTTGTCATTATCGGACCAATTGGCCACATATCTGCTGCTCCAGTACGTATATATATAATGTCTCTCGGTTCATTGGTGAGTCTTCATTGCCATCAGCATTGTGTCAAAGAAAAAAAAAAAAGAAAAGTTTTATTGGCTATTTTGTCAAATTTTGGGAAACTATTGAGAATTTCAAAAAAATGCAAAAGAGTACCTTCTTGTGTCAAATTGCAATTCAAAAAGTTTCTGGTGAAGACTTTTGTTACAAGTATTCTATACGAAAAGTTGTTTCACTTATGAAAAAAAAAAGAACTTAATTTGCACCATGGGTGTTTTTCGCGCTCCTCGGGTAGACTTGTTGAGCATGATTAATTTTAAAGAAAAAATAAATAATTTATTCAAATGAAACGATTTTATTGGTGAGTGGATCGTAGGCAGTGATTAGTTGGCCCATTATTTAAACTATAACGTAATAAAATTATTATAGAACATTTTTTTTATTATCATACTCATACTGCATAATATAGGAATATATTTTTTAAATTGCGTCAATGAAAAAAATTGTTCAGTCCACTACTGAACAGTACCTATACTGTTTACTTTAAAATCCCTTTTTTTTTTTTTTTTTGAAAAATTCTAATAACATATTTAAATTATATAATGGATTTAGTCTGTGGAGAAAAATTGAATTTTTCTTTTGAATCTTACCATTTTTTTTTTTTAATTTCCAATGATATGTTATATATTTCCTGTGATCAGCCTACTGTGAAGGGTGTTACACCAGTCGTGGAATGTGCAACTAGCCCAGTGTGGATCAATAATTTGAAAAGCGTGTACTTCATCGACGGGTCTCGGAAAGGTATATACAAATACGAACCTGGAAGCAAAGAAGATTTTACCGTCACCCAACTAGGTTTGTTTGATGTCGGTTACAATATAAAGTACTAAATAGTTACTGAATTTTGGAATTGTTTCGAAGTCGATCGGACAAATTCAGCGGTGGCCTCCGTGATGTCTAACCCCCTCTCCCGAAATAATAACATAGTTTTTTTTTTTTCCAAAAACTGTTCGATAACAAATATTTTGATGACGGTTACAACTAATTTTACTCTAAAACATTACTACATTTTTGGAATTGGTCTGGAGTCGACAGGACAAATTTGGCGGGGGGGGGCAACTTCATGAACCTCACCGTAAAAGATGAATGGGCTATTGTTTCTTTTCGACATTTATAGGAGTTTCTCAATCGATGGCGACGTTTATAGTGCCCATTAACGCGGAAGGCACAAACGAAACAACGTTCGGATTGAGTCAAGGTGATAGAATCAGCGTGTTTCCGTGGGATGGAAAAAATGTCGAGACTGTTTACACAGCATACAACTGGGTGATCAGCGATTTTATAACCTGCGGTAAAGTCGACAGTAACGGTCGGCTTTGGGTCGGTGAGTGTGGAATGTGATATTAATAATGTAACAAAAATACTGCAAAGGTACGTGCTTAATTTATTTGGAATTTCCTAAGGTTTTTATAATGCAAGGAAAAACAATCTCGAATTTGAGTAAATACAATAAAATATACCGTTAACTATAGATTTCTATTTAATCGGCTATAGTAATATTTTAGTCTTAATTCTAAAATTATGATTTCTTACTAAGACATTGAAATTTCACTCATTTTCTTCAATATAGCATTGTATAGAACAAATGAAAATGTCAAAAAAATCTTCACACCTCAAAAAGTTTAGTTTTTGGAATAATTTTAGAAATAACGGATAAATCTTATTTTGATTTATTTATTATTATTATTATTATTATAAGTATTATTTTTTGTTACAATATTACCCAGTATCTTACAATTAGGTCTATTTAAATTAACGTTTTTGTGAAACTCAGTTTAAATAATGAAAGTTGCATGTAATATTTTAAGAAAATAAGTTGAATACATTGAATTTTAAATTTCGAAATGTTGTAGTTATAGATTTTTTCTGTAGGCACTAGTTATAGTACCAATCCAGACGATGAGTTGTCTCCTATCCGGGGAAATATTTACTTGTTGGGTCTAGACGGCAGCCCCCAAAAAAGGATCGAAGACATCTGCGTGCCATCTGGGATAGCGTGGAGTCCGGCCGAAGACAGGATGTACTTTGTGGACTACACTTTATCCCAGATCGTCGCCAACACATTCAAAATCAATCCAGGCGAAATTGGTGAGTTCTTGTTAGTATAGTCCGCAAGCAGTTATAATTTCGCATTAAATCACAATTTTATTGGGACAAACAAAACGTTTTGGGACTTCAAAACTCAAAAGTTAAAACGGGTATTTATGTGTTTGTTGTTAGATATAAACGCAGATCATAATAACACTAAAATACAGAACGAATTACTAATGACAATATCAATAAAAAAAAAATATATATCTTATTTTTTGATAATAACCTATAAAAATGTATAATTATAACACCAATCATGATAATAGCAACTATTTTGTTGACGAGTTTAGTGGATGACGCTAAGGTGATTTTCGATTTCGCTGCCAATAACATTACATGCGGTCCGAACGACATGACTGTAGACGCGGACGGAAACCTGTGGATCGCTTGTGTGGATGCTAGTTGCGTAAGTCAATCCATAGAAAAGGCGATTCGCTTTTAATTCACAGCAGATTCGGAAATAACACGGTAGTGATGAGGGGCAAACAAAACGATGTTTGTCGACTTTAGTCCGCCATTTTAATAAAATTAGTTTTATAACATACGAAGTAATTCCATTTTTTAAAAAAGGAACGCGGAATGGAACTAATTCCTTTTTTTTTTTCTCGAAAAACGAGGAACGAAACAAACTCCTTATTGTAAGAAACGAGACAAACAATGATGCTGATAACTTGTGAATTTATTATGGAATTTCAAAACGCTGTGATTTCTAAAATGAGTCCGACCGCCAAATTACCTAAGTGAACCATTGTTATTTTTATCGAAAACATTTCAAATGATCAAAAAAAAATACCGGCAAACTAGAATTAATGTTCCAAAAAGGTCGATCACCACTGATCTAAACCCCATTCAGGCTCGAGATTAATGTAATATTATTTTAGTACCAAAGTAAAACTTTACTGTTTTCGCTCGCAGATAGTGAAAATAGATATCAAGACCGGCACGGTAACGATGCAGGTCGATATTCCTGGAGCATCCAAAATAACATCCCTCACTTTCGGCGGCCCGACTTTGGAAGACGTGTATGTGACCACCTGCAGTAATTCGCCGTTGTTTGTTGTGTTCAACACCGGTTCGAAAGGTATCGCTGCCAAAACCGTCAAAGCAGGCCCGCCACCGCCTCCGTAAAAAAAAAACCGCTGGAAACAATTGGTTCATAACACGAGCACAGATGATTAAGCCTCCATCTGGATTTTTAATGACCTCAAAAAAAAAGTACACATTAAAAAAATTATATACAGAAAACTGTTATTGTATATTAGCTAGTATAAATAATATTATTTGTTTGGATGATAAAATAAATTATAAAGTTTATCGTACATTTTTTTAGCAATGGAATTTCTATGGTATAATTTCTTTATGTATTTTATTAAATAACAATGTTTGTTATAATTCATCACTTCAAATAAACGTCTAACAAAATCGATGGATATAGAATTTATTTTTTCTTTAATATTTTCACCTTAGATAATGCCAAATTATTTTGTTTCATGGCCATTTAGTTACCATTGGACTCCCAAATAGTCTATATTTGCAAAACCAAATTTTAAAAATATTCTTTGGTAGTTTCAAGAAAAAAAAAGGCGGACATACTTCGGACGATAGGTGTACTTCACACGACGGGTGGTATTCTCTTGACGGGGACGTGTTAAATTTTAAAGAAACGATAAATCATTTCTTCAATAAAACGATTCTGAACGAGGGAAATTAATAATATAAAAAAAAAAAAAACGTTAGAAAAATTTCCAAAATTTTTTTTCACATTTTCAAAATTTTCTTGCGCTAGAATTTTTTTTATATGATTTTCTATCTATATTTAAATTTTCATAAAATTCTGATCAAAAAATGATGGTTTTCGAGTCGTTTTTGTCAAATTTTATGTAGTTTTTTCCAAAAAAGACATTGAAGAATTGAGAAATTCAAAAAATGACCTCTCTTAAGTACAACCTAGAGGCGAATCGGGTTTCAAAAAGTTATTGATCGAAACTTTTGGACAAGTATTTCTATACCAAAAGTTGTACTCGGAAAAAAAAATAATAAAAAAAATAAAAAATAAACATCATTGTAAAATCACTAGCTTCTTCACTTCGTTCAAAATCTAAAATACACATTTGAGATCTGTGTATCATACTGCCAACTGATATCAATACTCACAACAGTCTACATCAGAGACGTCCGACATATTTTAATGGTGGGCCAAATATGAGTTATGATTTTACCTTGAAGACAAAAATTGCTTAGGGGATTGAAATATTACCCCCAAAAAAAAAAAAAAATTGCATTATGTAAAATAATCATTAGGTGGTTTTTCAATATGCGTTCAAATTATCTGAAATGAATACAATATAGAGTGTTAGTTACGATTATATTCGACAACACCAAATTTGGATACAATATATATATATATATATATATATAATACTTTTTTCGAAATAGCGGAAAATTTGCCAAAAAATTGACAAAAAAAAAAACGGCAAATATGCAATTACATACAGACACACGTTAAAAAATAAAATAAAATGAAATCATAGTATTGAATTTAATATTTTAATAAGATAATTAATGTGCCTAATGTTAATTGATTGTTTGCGTTAACCGGGAAACAGGTGTATAATAAATTATGGTATCGTATGACTCGCGATTTGGTAATTTCCAAATCTAAACATTAAAATTACTAATGCCTGTTTGCAAGTGTACAAAATATAATAAATACCATCAGCCATCAGCAACCGCAATAGTGAACGCCAATTATTGTTTTTTTTCCCCCTTATACACATCCCATTCGCAACACAGGAGCCAACCGAAAATGAGAAAAGTCAACAGCATCATTACATTCGCCTTCAGGCTCCTTCGATGCTACCTGTTTGTTGTCGCCGTCGGTTCAATCGACAATACGTCCGCTGATATAGTACGTATAATATGTAAAATGTAATACATCCCGACTTGAATGGTATGCATTTTCGTTTCCATCGTCATTTTTTAAAAAAAATAGATTTAAAGACGATTTTGGGTATTTTTTCCAAAATTTGGAAAAAAAATTGAAAAACAAACGAAAAATAATAAAAAGGTACCTTTTTGAGGCAAATTTTGATTCGAAAAATTGGTGATCGAGATTTTTTAACAACCGTTTTTTGTACGAAAAGTTGTACACATAAAAAATAGAAAATCACCATGGGTATTACGCGCTCCTTGGGTGGGACTTAGCGGATGTGTTAAATCCTAAAGAAACGATAGATCAATTCTTTAATAGAACGATTCAGAGTGGAGCTTTCACAACGTTGATGGTGGTTATTATCGTGTAAAGTACGTTCATCCGCACCTTGGGTTTTCTTCGCTCCTAGATTGAGACACCATTTTATTAGGTGAATTGAATTTTAAAGAAACGATAAAAATTATCTCATGAAAATTGTTATTTACTTTGATCAGCCCACTGTGAAGAGCGTTACGCCACCTGTCAGATGTGGAGACAGCCCGGTGTGGATCAGTGATTCGAAAAGCGTGTACTTTATCGACCCGTCCCAGAAAACCATGTACAAATACCGACCTGAAGGCAAAGGTGAATTTGTCTCCACCAAATTAGGTGCGTATAATATACCAAACGCGTAGAAGACGAGCCGGATAAGCGTTTCCAAAACTGATTCATTCTGTCTCAGTGTCGCCACCCTTTCCCTTCATAATAATATTTCGGGTTTAGTGATCGCATTAAAAACGAGTGCAGAAGTGTAGGTATCGTCGTCGTGTCATCGTACGAAATAGTTGGACAAGGGTAGACGACATGGTGACAGTTGACTAATAAAACATTTGTTTTTTATTAAATTATCACTGGAAATAAAATTTATGTTGTTCACGATTACGAATCATCAATATCATCTAAAAAAACTTTTAGAAGCAGCACAAAATAAACAGCAGTAAATTTTATCTCCTCTCCATAAACAGTGCTAAGTTTTATGAAATTTTGCTTGTTGCTAGATTATAAAAATTTCTTCTTTTAAAAAGAAAAAAAAAAATTCTCTGGTATTAAACATTAAGTTACACTGTTCATTTCAAATCATCAAAAAATTATCATAAAATAAAAATATTGAAAACTGATAATCGACAAAAGTGACATTATAAAATTAAAAATTTAACCTAAATGATGGAATGTAAATAAAATTTGGCTGTTGGACAGTCCAAATTTCGGATTCCAAAGAAAAACATTAAAATACACACTGTGTTCACGTGTCTTGTCTGTGTTATTGATCGTCTAATATTTTTCAAAATTCGAATTGAAAAACAAGTTTCTTCGTTGTCAATATTTTCATTTCGAAATCACTAGAACGGTAATAACCGAAAATATTATATGGTATCCTCGGAGTACTTTTGATACGACACTACCCAATGCGCAATATTTCAACAGGCATACCCGGTCCATTTTATTGTGTGTTATCAGCTGTGTGTATCATTTCACCTTCCAGTGTCACCAACTTCACGAACCTAACCACCACCGTACGGACTAATATTGGGTTTTTGCTTCTCCGCGATATATTTTAGCAATGGTCTTTGGCTCGCCACAGTTTCTGGTACCCATCTCCGCGGACAATACAATGTTATTCGGGGCCGGTCTTCCGACCAGAGTCAGCGTGTTCCCGTGGGACGGAAAAAATACCAACGATACGTACGAAGCGTACAACTGGGCGATTGGCGTAGAGTCGGCCGAATCTATGTCCTGCGGTAGAGTCGACAGCAGCGGTCGGCTTTGGGTCGGTGAGTGTGGATAAAATGTTAATAATATAACTAAAATGCAATAGAATGAAAAACGTATGGCTAGGGCTAGGATTTTGTAGCAAAATAAATCTGTAAAAAAGCATATTAAATACCCCGAAAAAGCAAAAAAAAAAAAATAAAAGCATTTATTAATATTTACTCTAAAAATAAATTCAATATTACAGTAAATAATCTGGACATATTATGTTGCACTATTGGTATTCTTATATCCTCGGGTGGAAATCGCTCTTTGAGTGTGTTAAATTTTGAACAAATGAAAAATCGCCTTTCAATATATCAAACTATTCTAAACTAAGATTCGGTTTATTCAAGTTTTTTTTTTTTTTTGTTAAATCAAAAAAATCCATTTTACTCAGTCAGTTTTATATATTCAGTTATTGACGATAGGAAAATAATTTTCACATAGATATTAAAAAAAAAAAAAAAAAAAATGTCAAAACTTTTAGGCAATTAATTGTTTACGAAAAAAGATTCACAAAAAAATAAATAATTGAAAATAAACATCAGTGTAAAAACATTAGCTTCTTCACTCCATCTGGTATCTAAAAAATGTTATTTGCACTTTACGATAAATTGTAATATTGAAACCAAAAATGTATGTATACATTTTTTAATTGGTTATTTCTGGCAATAATAATATTTTAATAGAAAAATAATATACTTAGAGATATTATGTGAATTTTTCATTAGAATTATGTAAAAAATGAGAAAAAAAGCAAAAAAAAAAAGCACATTTAGTGGAAAAAAGCAAAAACAAGTTAACGTTATTGAAATCAGAATGATTTCAAACGTATTTATCTACAAGAACTGTCTCTGTATCGTACTCCCATAAAAAGTAGCATTTACTACAAATTCCGAGCCCTACTTATGGCGATTGGATACCGACCGTTTTCAAATTGTCGCGCGCAGCCAAATCAAACGCTGTAATACTCTAACACGAATATTATTTTATATTAAATAAATATGAACACGTGTCTAAAAATATAAATTGACAGAATTTTATTAAAATTATACCGTAAAATAAATTAAAAGAGAAAAAAATGACCTATAGATTAAAATAAACTAGTCAAAAATTAAAATCGTTTCCAAAACATACAAAATAAAAGTATGAAATCGAATTTGTTGTTACGTGTTACTCAAATTTTGTGTTAATAATTCTATATTTCATTTTTTTTTTTTTTTTAGATTTTGAACGAAGTGAAGAAGCTAGTATTTTTACAATGATGTTTATTTATTTATTTTTCTTTGTTTTTTTTTTTTTTTATTACTTTTTTTCTGTGTACAACTTTTCGTATAGAAATACTTGTCCAAAAGTTTCGATCAATAACTTTTTAGAAATCGGATTCGCCTCTAGATTGTACTTTAAAGAGGTCATTTTTTTAATTTTTTAATTCTTCAATTTTTTTTTTTTTTTGGAAAAAAATACCCAAAATTTGACGAAAACGACTCGGAAA
>JAIPRM010009633.1:0-14559 GCA_025469315.1 Stegophylla sp. TES_Ste_2020 | reverse complement strand
TCCTTTGTTCAGAATCGTTTTACTGAAGAAATGATTTATCGTTTCTTTAAAATATAATACGCCCGTCAAGAGAATACCACCCGTCGTGCGAAGTACACCCATCGTGCGAAGTATGTCCGCTTTTTTTTTATATGTACACGTTTTCATATAGAAATACTCGCATAAAAGTTTCGACCAGCAACTTTTTGAAACCAGATTTGCCTCAAGAAGTTAGATTGTACTTTGGAGAGGTCATTTTTCGAATTTCCGAATTGTTTTTTCAAAATTTGGGGAAAACTACCAAAAATTTGACTAAAAAGACTCAGAAACTATCTTTTTCAATCGAAACTAAATGAATATTTAAAAAAAGTTAAGGCAATAACATGAGAAATATTTCGGCACAAGAAAATTTAGAAAATGTAAAATAAATGTTTGGAAATTTCTTTGTAACTTTTTTCTCATCAACATTTTTAGTAAAATTATTATCTACTTTTTTTGAATAAAAAAAAGTAAAGTAAGTCTTGATAAAATATAAATAATCAATGTTTAGGCATAGGTGGAAATCGAAAGGGTTTTTAAAGGGGTGTACACACACGCACACCAGGTTCTATATACCTAAATGTTGAACAACGTAAAATATGTACTTACTATAGATATCGCAGAATTAAAGGGCTCAGTGAAACAACGAGGCAAGTTAACTTTTTTTCGAAATTCACTTTTTGATGTTATTGGATATAGATTTTTTTTCTTTACATTTCTATGCAACAGCAAGACAAGTCCAACGATTATTTACCGAGTTATTGAGTAAATGGACTTAAGTAATGGACAAGTCTGGACTTGTCTGTTTTTTGCACGTAATTTTTGGCTATACTGCATATAGTAAAATAGTATTGACAGCATATTTACTGGCAAAAACCATATAAGTCCATATGTTTTATATTTCAATACTAATTTTATCAAATTTCATTTATTTTATTAATTAGTATTATAATTATTTATAAAATGTTTAATAAAACATTTCAGTATTGTTTATGAGAAATAAGTATATTAGTTTAGTGTAAAACATAAAAAACATTAAAATTTTCGAAAAATGTATTACAATTAACGAACGAAAATCCAGTTAAGTCCATATGTTTCAAACTTCCAAGTCATTTTAGAAGATCAAAAATTTATTTATAATTAAAATTAATTTTACTAGACTGTTAACATGTAATTAAAGATACTTGTGTCGATTTTTCAAATAAAAACGTAAATTTTTAAAGTTTTGGTGAAATAAAACTTGTGAAATAATTTAAAAGTATAGACTTATCTCGTTGTTGCGCGGAGCCCTTCAATTAATGATGCCCGTCGATAAGGAACCGTCACATTTGCATTGATCGACGGTTAGACGAGCCGGATCCCGAACCGCGTAGTTGCGTTTGCTTCTCTTGAATGGCACTGGGAAATTTAGAGCGTCAAGTGTCCAGCACAATTTTCTGCAACATAAAAAGTAAAATCAGTATCTGTTCGTATGATTTCTGGTCGAGTCTGTCGGTTATCAATAAATAACGTACCCACTGCAGGTCACACAATGACACACAACTGTGTAGTAATAATTGTACAGTTTGTGTTCCAAATTGAAACATAGGCGCACCGACTAACAAAACAGACCTTTCAATATTAACATCAATGATTTACAGGATATCCACACTAATGATTGTACAGATGAGTCTTCCTTGTGACTATTGGCACAATAATTTCTCTGTGGGATCTCGAGAAGATGGTTTTAAACGTATTATAGAGCAACGTGATGGCGAAAAAAATTAAAAATATACAACAAGAATAGAGTGGTGCATGTGGTCTTAAGTGTGCCACCACTTTATTTTTGCACAATACAGGGTATATTCTATAAATTATTATCAATAACGCAATAGATTTCCACTGCTCCCCCCCAACACATACACACACAAACTCCTTAGCACACTGCCTTCTTTCTAAAAAAATTAACTAGAATTACCAAACATTATGATCAATAATGTAAATTTAAATTTATTTTATAATAAATACAAAGAAAATTGCTTTTAACCCTGACATTAATGTTATTAATAATATAATTACTATACATTTAAAATTAAACGATTTTTTTAAACAGCATATTAACAATAAAAAAGTGATTTTTCAATAATAACAATAACAAAATTCTTAAAAACAAAATAAAATACAGACATTAGCTTTGGAGCAATGCAATTATTATTTACAATGTATAGAGGACTCAATATTTTTTTTCTCAATATAAATGATTTGAATACGAAAAATTATATTTTCGACATATTTGATTACATTAGCAACCTGCAACAGTGTAAAAAAATATTTCCAACAGAGCAAATTTTTTTTCAACATCACAAACAATGATCAACAACACCTTACAATATACCCTGGCACAACACACCCAAACGAAAAACTCAATATACAATCATTTTGTAATCACCATTTTGAATCTTACGTATTGCATGTGGAGCTATTTTACATTAGTTTTGCATGTGTTATACGAATTGTATAATGAGGTACACATTTTATACATCTATAACGTTCTCATTTACACAGTTAAGATTTGGAGTTAGAGGCGGATTTGAGGGGAGGATGACGTAGCAATAACCCCCCCCCACTTGGCTTTTTTTCTTAATTCCTCCGTAACTCTAGTATTATGTACCACATGAATTCGGAATATGACCAATTTTTATTTTTGGAATAACCTATAACTGTAGCTAATATGATGGAATTTAACATTGACTAAAAACAATTATTTTTACAACAATGTTATGTGGTATTATATGATATATTAGAATTAGGTCTTTTTTTTTTGTTTTAATTGTAGCATAATAAAAATTCCTTTTTATCACTGATTATGTTCTAAGATTTACCAAACAGAAAATGCAAGTACTACAACTTCCTTGCCCTTGTCATACATATTATTTTAAGATAACTGATTATAATATGATCATGGTTCTAAAATATATTATACCGTCATTTAATAAGTTTCTATACGAAGAAAATATTAAAAATTTGAGATTATAGAAAATCACACCCTCCACCCACACACCATTAGACGGCGAAGTCTTGTTGAATTATACCTATGATACCAATCCGCCACCCCCTTAAATATTCTACAGATCCGCCCCTGTTTGGAGTACTAATCTAAAGTGGGACAACGTTTTACGTGGACTATGGTGCCCAGTCGGTTTAACGATAACCAATTAAAACAGAGCAATACACACGCGATTTTTTCGGATGCAGCTGAAGTCCCGTATGAAGCGTAGACGCACGTTTCATGGTCACCTTATCACGTACAAATTGTATCTATATGTGACAATTTGTATCATAATAGAAGTGATCATGGTAGTGGCACAATTATTCGCTGGATCTTGGCAGAGAGTCGCTTAAGCACGTAATACGATAAAAATTAAAACATAAAATAATATAACAAGTGCGGGTCGTTATACTAGCGTCACGTGTATATTAAGCATCGGTTGTCTGTAAGTCATACCTAAAATTTATATAATTTTAAAATGTCCAAAAAGTCGAAAAAATTTTGATTGCTTTAGTATTTTTATTTTTTATTTTTTTTTGATATTTGGGTGAAACGATATTATATTATAGAGAATATCTAGAATAAAAATTTATATTTGTATGCACACGTGCATCTGTTAAGTAAGTAAAATATGCTTCTCTAAAATACGGCTTCATCAAATATCAGTTATTTAATTTATTTTAAATCTTCCACTGATATTTGATATAAATAAGAACGCATCACAAACAATCACAAAAAAAAAAAAACACAATTCAGATATATTATAATTTAAATAAGGTACTTCAAAATATATGACATTTGTGATTTTACCTATACCTATTATATGATACTCTAAGGCAGTGAT
This sequence comes from Stegophylla sp. TES_Ste_2020, assembly GCA_025469315.1. NCBI lineage: Eukaryota > Metazoa > Arthropoda > Insecta > Hemiptera > Aphididae > Stegophylla > Stegophylla sp. TES_Ste_2020. The sequence continues at coordinate 10,669 of JAIPRM010009633.1, read as the reverse complement.
TCTCAAAATTTTTAAAGTCACCACCCCCCTGAAGAACAAAATATTTTTGAACGCTCCCCTTGAAAAAAAAAATTAATAAATAAAAATGGTGTACTATATGAAAAGTGTACAACTTAAAACTTAAAAACAAATAAATGTATATAATTGGTGTTCATAAAGCTGGACTGGCTTTTCATATCTTATTAGTTGAATGTTAAATAAATTCTTTAATCTGTTAATCTGCTGTTTCAATATTTACTGAAAACTTTCAGAAAAAATACATTTATAGATAAGCTATGGAGCATCGTTCAGTGAAGTATCTGTATTTCAGTTTTTATTTTTCTTCAATATTTTATGCTCAACACCACTTGATCTATCGCACAAGGATTGATCACCCCCCCCCTATTGTCCAAAACATATTCATCACCCCTCAAAACCTCTTCATCGCCAACTGAGGGGTGGTATAGTCCTCATTGAAAACCACTGCTTTAAGACAACTGTATATATAAATTGTACAATAATAATTTGAACTAAAATATATTAAAATACAATAGGTTATACATCAATAATTTATGCAAACAAAATTTCAAAAATATTTCCAAGTATACATTAAAAATCGTTGGTTTTAATATCGTCGTTACTCATGTCACACTCTGATCGTAATGCTGATCTCACGAGGTGATAAATAGACATGTGAGATGCAGACATTAAGATCAAAGCGTGATATGAAATATTTTTTGGCATTCCGTATTGAAACGCAGAAGTATCACTATTAGCAAAATTCCATTGAATAATTCGTTTATATATTCAAATTATGACCAAAAGAATTTTGCGAAGTCTGATACGCAAAAGTTTTGCAGCACACTTTTTACCAATAAACATATTCGCGCCAGGAGAAATCAAAACGTATATTAAGTGATTTTAGATTATGAGCGGAGCGAAGAATGTATTGTTTTTACAAAGCTGTTTTTCTACACGGCGAATAGTTTTCATGTATCTTGGCTCAATGTATAATTTTTTATAAACGTTAAAAATTATGATTACTACTCGAATTTCGGTAAATCCATAAAACAGCAGACTAATTTTCCTAACCTAAAAATGACTTTTATGGATTAATTTTGAAATAACAATTTTAATTTTGTATGCGAGAACCTGTATTTTTTTTATTTTTTTTTTATAGATTTTTATTAAAATTAAAACCTTGTAGGTAGGTTTAATTTAAAATCTGTTATTTTATTTATGAACTTTGTCTTAATTATTTAATATTTCAGTTTTTAATTTAATGATTTCTTTAGTTTAAATAAATCGATTTACTAATGCTTTATATTGTGGCCCATCTATTTCCTCATATTTATCTTGTAGCTTTTTGAGATCCTGTAACTGGTCCATACATATGTTGCATATTCCCTTTTATTAATATTTAAATACATTTCCAGTAATTTGGATAATTTTTCTGGACACGAGACTTTGCTGATAATGTCACTCTGCAACTTATATGAATTCACTTTTACAACATGTACTTGTTTAGCTAATTGTTGTTGAGCTTCAGTAATATCAGTATAGCTATTGTCCAATAATTTAAATATAGAATTGTTAATCTCGTTTTTATTGTCCATATACACATTCAAAAGAGACAGTAAAGTATTTAATTTAATTTTTATAGTATTTGACATGGATGTTTCTGATTCAGTTAATTGTAATAGATCTGTAGGAATACATTTTTTTTCATTAATAATATTAGAGCATTCTTTTTTAATGCAATCACCAATACATTTTTCAAATGTTTATTTTTCGCTAACTGACAATTCTTTAACTTTATAATGTGACTCATCATTTTTGAATAGTCGATAATGATTAGTAATATCTAAACATTTTTCTCTTAATAATTTATCCTTGATATGATTTAATGAATTGACAAATATGAGTTGTTTGAGGTATTCTAGTTCATTAAATTTGATTTTGTTTATTACTTCTTTCTCATATGATTCTTGTTCACAAACTGGAATACCACGAATCATTTTTTCGAATTTTTTTACTTTAAGAGCCATTTTGTCAGTTTGAATAATTAGCATGTACCTTAAAGTGTTAACAATAAATTAACATTAAATATTTTATGGGTAAAGAAACATATCTGGAATCTAATGGTAAAATTTGTTTTTACTAAATTTAGAGTTAATGTTAAATAAGATTTGAGGATTGAAAATATATTTTTATCTTACACAAAATATCTATAGTATCATACAAATATTTAAACGAATAAAAAAAAAGATTTATAAACAATTTTTGAGATTTTTTGAAGGCTATTAAACTTATTACTTAATAAACTTGTATTACATTTTTAATTTATGTTATCAAGAATGCAAAATTGTATAAAGAAAAAACTTGTAAAATATGAGTCATTTTCAAAGTTCAATATTTATCCTAAGAGGGTTATATTATTTTCAGTATGTATTAAATTGTTATTATTGGTGATATTAGGAGAAAATTTCAAGTTTCTAGTACTATTAGTTATGGTCTTATGGAGTTATAACTAGATTACAAAAATTGATACCGTGAAAATCTAATTTATGACAAATTTTACCACTTTTACTTAAATTTGAAATAGTTTTTCCTTGTTTTTTAAAATATTGAGAATTAATAAACAATTATCTCTTTGTTGTACTATTTAAAACCTAGTTCTTGTATATTAGGTTTCCGGGAAAATATATTGGATTAGTTTTACTACTAAATACTAATTTTACTGCTTGAAATTAAATAACATTGTAAAAGAAACTATTTATTTCGCCTCAATCAGAATATGAAACATATTTTTTTTTATTAATAACTCATTTTATACGCAGTTAAGGTCTAGGACAAAAAATTATAGGGATGGGTGCACAAATATTGTATTTGCTCTTCTGCCAAAAATGTCTGGCTACGCCTATGAGTATAATATATATTTGAGGACGTTATCGATGAACTTACCGTTGCCTTTTCCTGTCTTCGGTCGGCTACTGTCGCAATCCGGATACCTACCCCTAAGTCGTGATTTTCTCTGTTGAAAGGCACGGGACTAATAAGAGCATTCACGTATCCACTAACCAGCTTACTTTCCTGAAACACCACATGAAAATTGCACGATACTTTCTGTTTCTGTCATCGTTATGCTAATTAGGTTTTATATATGTATTAAATTATAATAAAATTGTAACTTTTTTTAAAAATAAATTCATTTTAATGTGAGCTGTTATTTATTTATATACATATATGTATATAATATAGGATTTTTATTTATTTAATTTAAAATCGTAAATTAATTAATTGTTTGGTATTTTTGAAAACATAAAAATTTGGGACAGGCAGAACTTTGATTTTAATTTTAAATACTTCGACCATTCTGTGTGTACACTAATCTTGTATTCAGTGGCGGATACAGGACCTTAATTTGGAGGGAGAGATTAGACAAAAATGGATCTAACATACATAAAATGAATACATTTTTACACGTATTAAGCATTTTTAGTATGCATTTTAAAAAAATTTTAGGAGGGATGATCACTCGCTTTTCTCTCCCCTTGGATCCACGCCAGCTTGTATTGTTTGAAATTAAGTTGCCTTAAATCTAAATAAAAGATCAATATTTAAAACACACGGTAGGTATTGTGCACATTGTTCACAATGAAATTTACTAAACTTCTAAATTAAGTTTAAAAATTTATTTAACTATAAAATTTACTGCTTATTTAACCTAAAAATTTCCCTACCCATAAAAATTTGAATTCTTTATCAGTAATAGTTTATTTAAGGTTTAATTATTATTATTTTTTTCATTGAAAAATACTTGTATCTTTTTTTTTTATTCATTAGATTAAGAATTTAAAATAGGAAGTGTATTTTTAGTATAAAGCAAATAGTTGCTTAAAATTTTAATTAAAAAACATTTCAAAATAAATAGGAAGGATATATTTACTTTGATTCATAAAGAATAGCAATAAGAAAAAAATTATTTTAATCCAATTGAATGAATGAATTAGTAGGTAATCATATAACATTGAAAAATGTTTACTGCAAAAGTTAAAAGCTATATAAAATTAATAGTAAATTAAGTTTATTGTTAAGTAAAAGTTACTCAACTCCAACGTATTAAATCGTTAAAGTTCGGCGTTTATAAGTGTATGCTGTAGTAGAAGAACATCGTGTAATGCGACTATGAAATTTTGTTTGAAAAACGAATAAAATAATTATTGTAAAAAATTATTTACTCACACTCGTTCCCAGCATAAAACGACGTCGTCCTGGACGCTGCACATTTCATTTTGAATTACGCTGCGAAATTATGCCATGACAACAATAATTGGTGTAAGCCAAAATCTATTTGATACAAATATTTAGCGTGGAAAACAAAATATCTGAAAAACGCAAAACGGATTTGTTAATGTATTTGTATAGACTCACGCGACTTGGACAATTTGCTATGGGAATTTAGCATCGTACAATAAGAACTTACAGCAGTGTTTCTCAAAGTGTGGGTCGAGACCCACTGGTGGGTCTCGAGTCAACTTTTGGGGGTCGCGAGAAATTTGTTTAATTATATAATTTCTCAAAAAATTACGTTTTTAACTAAACTCCACTGTAAAAATGATGAAGTGGCATATTTGTAAACATTTGTAAAATTTTATTCATTATAAACCAATTAATTTGTAAATTAATAAAGTATTAATTTAATTTTGATTTTTAAGAACTACCTTTTTGTTCTATAAATGTAAAACTAGGGGGGTCGCGATAGGTTTTTGAAAAAAAAAATTGGGTCGTGGTCCTAAAAAGATTGAGAATCACTGACTTACAGTGTTTATTCGTCATTAATAACACGCTTTGGACAACGGAATGATACGTGAGTATTATCCGTGTGAAAAATTAATAGTACGATAAGTGCTGTATCAGAACATAAGGTATAGGTTTTCGATAGGTACATGTTTCACGTTATGGAAAAATATCAAATCGAAAAGAAGACATATTTCTGAGTGGCATATCAGTTGATTTATGATACAGAACAATAGTAGTGTTGTCAGTTTTAAATTGAGCAATTAAATCAACTTGATTTCAAAACATTTTATAATCATATTATCGTTGTTCGTGAGAATGTTCAATTTTGCCATGTTTTGAAGTTAAAGTAATAATAATTGTTATTAAATTAATGGAAATTAATTTTGTACTGTGTAATAATCAACTGGGCTTTCACTCGTAATAAAATCGCTTTAATCTAAATAATAAATAATCTTTTATTTTTCTTCTTTGAATTTTTTATCTTCTTGACTTGACTTTACTTCGTTTGAGTTAAGATTTTTCGCTTTATTACATCTGTATTAGGTGCATTAGATTTAAATGTGCTACAGAAATTATATTACTATAATGTACATATTATTACTAGCATATTTTTTTATACAATTATACAATTTCGGTAGCTCCTCTAAAGCGGTACAATGTTTGACGCAAACTCTCAGGCCTTTTGACATAATCGCGAATGCCTCACAATGTCTTCATTTTAAGCTGAACGTGATCACAAATAGCACCGTTCAGCAAAGGACGGAGACAATGCGTGACACTCATGAACCGCAGGTGGCGAAAGAATAATATTACATAGTTACCGTGAGTCCGTGAACGATATTATTATGACGGTATGTCAAATACAGAGCGTTTTTTATACGATACGTCATACTCTATAGGGCGATACTCGTTTCCGCCCTATTTTTTTTGCTCTTTTCCTTTTCCTCCGATTTATTTTTTCGCCAAATCATTAATTGATAGATTCCCTTTTTCACCCAATGATACTTTTATAAAGATAACTTAGGTACCATATTATTAATAATAATCAACCAATATTTATTTGATATATTATTTAAAAAGTTACCTGTCAACAGTTCTTATAAAGTTATTTTTGTTGTAATCGGGTTTGATTAAGTAATTTAAAAATATTAAAATAACATATTATTAGTACATACAATTATTTATTATTTTTAAATGCATATTTTGGGTTGTTATGAGTAAATATACATAATGGCTATGTAAAATAAATGTAATAAAAATTATGTTTTTTTAATATGCATCAAACATCGTCATAAATTAGGTATTTAAAAAATTACTTTATAGAAAAATTTAAAATTTACAATAGTTGTATGATACAAAAAAAAAAAATCAAATCACAAACGTTATATATCTCCATCATTTACCGGATAAACTTACCAATTTTTAATAACTGTTTAAAAATATCGAAAACATATTAGTAATTTTTAGCAGTTGGGTGAATTATCTACATAACAATATCATTTGGCGGAAAAGGAAATCGACCAATTTATGATTTGGCGGAAACGGGAATGGTATGATTTTGGCGGCAACGGGAATGCCCACTCTATAATATCATACTTCATCTTCTTGACTTGACTTTACTGTTTCTTATGATAGTCCGTATTATTACAGCTGTATTAGATGCATTAAATATAAACGCACAACACACACATCTCGATAATGTATCTATTATTACTGGCATATTGTTTTTTATACAAGTGATATTTTGGTCGATCCTCTAAATTGGTACAATGTTTGACGCTAAATCTGAAGCCTTTTGACGTCATCGAAAATGCCTCACAGTGCCTTCGTTGTAAGCCGAACGCGATCACAAAAACAGCAACGCTAAGCAAACGACGAAGGCAATGCGCGACACGCATAAACCCCAGGTTAGGTTATATCAGGCATAGTAGGCAGTTGCCTAGGGCGGCAAATTGTCGGAAGTGGCAATTTCGTGTTAAAATTATATTTTTAATCGACTTCAAAGTAATAATTGTAGTCATACATTTTTATATTCCAAAAATATTTTTTTATTTTAAAAACATTTACCAAAGTGTCGAATTAAACGTTACTGATACTTGATACGTCTACAATACAATAATATAATAATAATAATATAACAATATAATGAGAATTAGTGTCGTTTTTAAATTTTTTCTCTGGCAAATGTAGTGGTGATTAAATGGGAAAATTCGGTTTATTAAAATTAAATATTTGACTATTTACATCATTTTATACTAAAAATAACTTTAAAGTACCTGTATCGATTATTTTAGCACTACAGGATTGTTAAATACTCAATTTTAATTTTGTAGAATATTTTAAATTTATTAATAATATTTTTATACAATTTTATAATACATTTTCGTTTTTGACACTAGTATTGGTATCCTATTTTCACAAATAGAACGATTATTGAACATAAAAATTGATTATTTAGTCAAAAAAAAAAAAAAAAATTCGCTTCAACGGTAAGAAAATTTATTTGGGTGTTAAAAAAAAAAAACAGTTGCCCATGGACGGCAATAGTGTAAATCCGTCTCTGGTGGTGAGAGAATAATATAGAGTAGGGTGATCATATTTAAGAAAATAAAAAATATGGGAGAAAAATATTTTTCATAATATTTTTAAATAAATAAGTATTCATTACATATATATTTATGTTTTTGAATCGTGACAAAAGTATAATTTTAAACTACCTATTATAGATTAAATTTAAACACATAAAAACATTATTTTTAAAAACATAAAATAATATAATGAAACTAAATTGATACTTTTTTAAAATTTCTTCAAATCCTTTATTCATGCATATTGTATACTTTACTTTCTAAAAAAAACTTGTTGATTCATTTTACGATTATAATTAATCTAATGGTATCCAAAAGATTTCTAGATTCTTAGATTATTTTATTCAATAATTTCATTTCAAAAATTTCAAATCAACAGTAAGTGAAAAAACGGGATTAATATGGAACAGACTTGAAATTATGGGACAAAAGGCGTCCTGAGAGAAGTTTGTCAGGACAACAGGACACAGTGCCGAAATAAAGGACAATCCTGTATAAAACAAGACGTATGGTCACACCAATATAAAGACCGTAAACGATATTATTATTATTATTATGACGGTACATCATGAACGGAGCGTTTTTTACACGATACATTCGTAGACGGCTGCATATATTAACGATCAGCGATAAATTGTGTAACGATACAAATAATAATTAGTTGTAGGCGAGCAGATTGTGTTCCGTATAGAACGAAAAGACGCACATCACTAAATGCCGCAATAACATCCCGTTTATTTATTTGAATTTTACACAATGAATGCAATGTTATTGTGGTAGCTAGTAGCACAATATTAACCCATAGATCTTGGAGAGAGAGTGGCCTATGTTCGTATAATGAAGCAAAATGTTAAAAATTATAAACAATATTTATCACGTGGGCCAGTGTGTCTATGGAAGCAGTAACTAAAATTGGACGGGAAAAAGGGAATTAGTACATTTTAATGTTTTTTTTGCATATTCTTGTAAACTTACATAATCCCCATCGATTGGCATTAAAAAAAGAAAAAACGAAAAATATTGTTGGTTTGTTTTTCTCATAAAACCTATAAGAAAAAAAAAAATCCGTAAACCATTTTACGAACATTGTATCATTTTACCATTGTTTATTTTTAGTTTTAGTTTTCTCAAAAAAAAACATTTTTTTATTTATTCCCTCTTACACGATTATCGTCCAATTATAAATAGATTCTTTATAATGATAAGTCTATTTCGGTTGTCTTCTACGACTCGCATAGACTACCTAGGGTGAATCCTCCCCCCTCCCATATACCCCACACTCAGAAGAAGAATATTCTATGTGAAATTACATGTATTAACATGTAATTTATTCACCAAGAATTTCATATTCCTTATAATATTTTTATCCATATTAATTATATTACGTTATATATCTAAATCAATAACAAAAGATATATTTACATAAATCTCGTAGACGTTAAACGGGAACTGTTGGTCATCAAATGGTGCTCGTCGTCATATCACTCGTCGTCCCCTTTTAAAAATCAGTTAGTCCATGGCGCGAATCTTTCAAAAAACTCCATCGACTTCAGACCAACCTTAAAAAAAAAAAAAAATCAATAATGAATGATAAACTGATAAAATTATTATACTGAACGAACCCAATTCTTTGTTTGCAGAATGCCCATGGTAAATACTTCCTCAAATCGCTTCATTTCGTTCTACTAACGACAACTATGCTAATCTATTAGGTTGAAATATAAAATTAAAAAAATTATAATTCTGTGAGTCTATCAGAACTCCGAGATAAGAGCAAATTAGTAATCGTTTAATCAAGAAAGTCTTTTTCACTGGTTTCTGAAACCACATTAGCACTATAATAAATTTCTATGTGGAATTGTTAACATATTGGAAAGCAACACTTACTTCATGTTAGTTCACAGTTTCCCGAGGCTCGATGCCAGTCGTAACGGCATGTCGTTCAGATTTCTACATTTTAAAGTGTAAAGCTTCTATTGTGTTATCTTTGCCTGTTAACACAATGATAACGTTAAATTTACAGTGCAAAAAACTTCAAAGAAAAACAAAATATATCCTTAAATTATAAAAATTACATTCAAAACTATTTTTAAGAAAAGTTTCATGTTAAACTTTGTTCAACAAATGTACTTTTGGTTAAAATGAAAATCGTACTTGTACGTTTTTTTTTTTTTTTTTTGTGTGTGTGTGTGTGCACGTTTCCGTATAGAAAACCCGTCCAAAAGTTCCAACTGACAACTTATTTGGATCAGAGTTTCGCTCTAGATTGTACTTTGAGTGGTAACGATACAAAAATGAGCTTGTATTGCATATTGAACTTATGTACGCACCACTATCTTTGACAATGACATACTCTTCATTTGTTTGAATTTCACAATGAAGCCTATGCTATGGTCATTGCTAATGGCACAGTTCATTGCTAAATCTTGGAGAGTTTGATAAATTACGCTCGTGTGATAAAGATTACGTACCAAAAATATAATCATGTAACAAATAATGTATCACGCACATCAGTTTTTCAAATAAAATATAAACGAAAATGAGTTGTAGGCACGCAGTTTGTGTTCCATAAGTACTGAAATATCTATACGTACACAACACACTATGACAACAGCATATTATTTCTCATTTTTTTAAATTTCACAATGAAGCTTATGCTATGGTAATACCTAATGGCACAATTAATTACTAAGAGATTTTAGTGACTTACGTTCGTATGATAAAGTCACATACAAAAAATAAAAGCATAAAACAATATATCACGTTCGTCGCTATAACTAAAATCAAAAATATAAAATAAGCTACCTACCAAAAACCAATAATAAAAAAGCATATTATAACAAATTAACAAATAATGTATCACGTACGGTAGTTTTGTCTAATAAAATAGAATATACAAAAATGAATTGTAAGCGTGCAGCTTGTTTTCTATACTGAAATATATATGCACCACAAACTATCACGACAGCATATTTCTCATTTGTTTAGATTTCACAATGGAGCCTATGCTATGATGATAGCTAATGACACAATTAATTACTATACCTTTATGAGTTTGGTGACTTATACTCGTATGATATAGCGAATCTACGTCATTTCGACGCGCGTCAAATGGACGCGGTCATTTCGGCGCAAGACAATTCGACGCGTGCGACATTTCGACGCATCTACACAGAGGCGTCATTTGGACCGCGCAGGGTATACATTTGCGTATTTAAAATCCAATATTATAGTTATTTGGCCCGCTTTATAAATTGTTTGACCTGAATAATAAATACCCTACTCGTCTACATATTTTA
>JAIPRM010009632.1:0-14559 GCA_025469315.1 Stegophylla sp. TES_Ste_2020 | reverse complement strand
TATACATATTTTGGAAATATGATTTTCTCTGCCAAAACATGATGTGACAATATGTTGACAACATTCAAAAACTTTTTAAACATTATCTTAAAATGTTGTAGAAATATAAAAATGTTTCTAAAAACATTTTGAAAATGTGTTGGAAATATAATTTTGCTGTGTGGGAATTTGTCTCATTTCTTCGCTTCTAATTCTTAACTCATAAACTTGGACTAAATTCATCAGAACCCACTGCCGCAATCTGTACTTACCTGGACGTCGGGCGTACTTAGATAATTGAAATAATGAAATAAATTATGATATTTTCATCATTTATCTAGTCTTATGTTGGATTTTAAAAACCTCTGAAATAATATACATAAATACTGTGTGTAATATACTTTCAATTAAATATAATATAAGTTAAAAGTATTGCACTCTCAACGATTCATTTTTCATTATATTTTTAATGAATTTAATACAAAGTAATTTAACACAAAAAATACATTATTATTATGTTATGATTGTTATGAGAAATACAGTTTTTCTCATCGCCAAATGATAGATTAAATGACTATTTATTATTCAAAATTCTTAATTTAGAATAAGGTTTAGTAATTATTGACATGTATTTTATAGATTTATCATTAATCTGTTTACACTTATGAAAAATTTTGGTTACAAACAATAAACGAATTATGTATAAATAATGTTCTTTGCATTGATGACTGTCAAATGAAGGTAGTGTCTGATAAAGGTATTGAAATTGACTGCATTAATGTTTTTACGATTCCTTTTTTGAATTGAATCAACTCCCAATTATTTTCAAAGTAATTTAGACACATCGTACATATTTGAACTATTTCATCAGAGGGTGTTTTCAAACTTCCATTAATAACACCTCTATACATTTTGTTCATTATCAATAATTGATTTTTGTCGTTCATTGTGTCACTGTTTTTTATTAATTTTACCAAACAGATTTTACAGTTGAAAAAATCTAGGCACTTTTTAACTAAATAACCAGAAAAGTAAACAATTGAGCATATTTCTAATGTGGATGTTGTTATTATTTCTGAAGTATGCTGTGTATATGGAGACAAAATATAAGAAAAATCTGAATTTGAATTAGATAATTCTTCAAATAATTTTTTTTCGTTATTTTCTTCAATATATGTTTCTTCTTTGTAAGAAATATCAACACATCAACAGTAAGGAAAATATCATCGTCATCTTCGCAGTTGCACAACTCTGAACATTTCATAAGGCTAAATGTATATATATTTGCGTAAGAATTTCTAAACATCCTTGCAATGGGATTATGATTATACCCATTCTTTCGTCTCATTATCGAAAAAAAATTTTCTAATGGATCCTGACATAAGCGGTTGGTTAATAGAAAATACGGTTTTCCAGAATTAAAATTATTTAATGCAACACATTTTTCTAGTTCGTATAATGCTAAAATCGAATTTATTGACCATATCATTCCTATATAATATGGTGGTTGTGAGTTTTTACTATTTTTATTCTTGGAGAGTTTTTTAGCTTGCAGGAATATGTCACGTGTATTTTTAAATGTATTAAATAAATAATCGTTAACACTACTTCTTAATGGCCGAGAATAAGGATTTTTATCGTAAAGATTTTTACTATTTAGAATGCCAAAAGTGTCATTTATTTGCATTATGATTTCTGCAGTGTTTTCTGCCGTGCTGGATTTTAATTCTCTTGTGGCGATACTGGTGTGATTTGATGCTGAAACCGATTTGCTGAAGATTTGAGTTGCATACCTGACTAACATTTTTTGCCACGTATTTGGATATAAATGTGTTGTTGTTATTTTAAGCATTGAACGAGCTGTTTTGCTATTTATATCAGTTGCATATGTGTGTGTCCTCAATATCTTTAAAACAAAGTTTTTTATTACCAATCTCTATATCACCATCCATCAAGTTGTTGCGTAGGCTTTTTATGAGATGTGGAACATAGTATATAAGACATATCTGCTTTCCGTTATGTCGACTACTGGGTTTGCTGTAGTTCCTTCTAGTAAGTCGAACATCCTGCGGTTCTGTGACCAACACAATTGTTCTGCACACAATACTCACTGCTATTAAACCAATATTTTCAAGCTTTTTTACACATTCCGTTATTATTTTTACTAGTTCTGTTCCCTTTATACCAGATCCACTAAAAAAAAAATGCAAACGGAAACTTCCAATTTTGATAAAGGCCACGGATCATTATTACTAGGGAATTTTTGGATAACTTAACAGATCGTCCAAATTCTCCCAAATCTTGATAGCCCTCTATTAAATCAAGTGATTTGTTGAATTTCAGACATTTCATTAAAGCAACTTTGTCCATTAAAACTACACATTTTTTTTGATGGTAATTCATTAATGAAACTTTATACTTAATCTGTTGAATGTATTGATTTGGAAAACCAGGAGAATAATTAATACTCTGTAACCAACGTCTCATAGTGCTTTCATAGTGCTATTTTATTCTTACGCATATATTTGTATGTCGATGGAGATTTTTTTTTTTAATTTAAAAAGAACCCTCAGCAGCATGGGCCATTGGGCTTACAGAAGGTTTAATAAGTTACATTATACTTTTTGTACATAAGTTTATATAAGTTATAATCGGTTACAATTTAAATTCTTAAATTTTCGTTTGTAGATTGGTAGTTGCGATGAATTGGATGATGTTGGCTATGGATTGCGGGTGGTTGTGGAGTATTTCGGCTAGTGATTCGGGTAAGTTGAGACTTCTTCGGGCGCTGTGGTATATTCGGCATTCTGTAAGGATGTGTTTGACGGTGACTTGTACTCCGCAGGCTGTACATGTTGGAGGATCTTCATTAGCCATTAGGAAGCTGTGGGATATTTGGGTATGTCCGATTCTGAGTCTAGTAAGGATGACTTCAAATTTTCTGGGTATTTCGAAAGGGAAGGTCCAATTGTCTGTGTTATGTTTGATGTGATTTAATTTAGTGGATTATGATGACCATTTCTGGTGCCATCTGAGTTGGCATTTATTTGTTATTAGCGTTTGTATGTCCCTGCATGAGATGATTTGTATGTATGTTGATAGTGTGGAGGTGATCGCGGTTTTGGCTGCGAGATCGGCGAGCTCATTTTCTTTGATGTTGGAGTGTCTGGGGATCCAAAAGAGTTTAATATTGTAGTTATTGATGTTTTGTAACTTGTATATTTTTTTTTGTGTGTGTAGGCCAATGTCTGATGGTTTATATGTATTTTTTATATTATTGATGAAACTGAGGGAGTCGGTAAAGATAATGGTGTCTTGGAGGTGGTGTTCGGTTATTAAATCAAGTGCTTTGATTATAGCAACAGATTCTGCTGTGAAAACTGAGCAGGAGCTAGGGAGTTTGTATTTGAATTCAGTGTTGTTCCAGATTACTGCAGCTCCGACCCCGACTTGGTTTTTGGATGCATCAGTGTACATTTCTCTTGCGACGTTTTGAATTAAGTGAAGATATTCTTGTTTGTAAATAGAAGGGGCTGTGTCGTTTTCTTTAAATATAGAGAGTTCGGTGTTGGTTTCGTTGGGATTTTTCCATTGAGGAGCAAGGGGCGGTGTAATAGTTAATAAATTAGAGATGTCTAAATTGTTCTCGTGAAGTATTATTGGTAGCATTTTAAATATTGGGTTAAAGTCGAGAGTCGGAAGGGTGCTTGCTAATTTTAGTTCATGATTTAATGCTATTTTGAGTCTTCTTATGTCAAGTGGAGGTGTACCGGCTAGGTTGTATATGCTTGGTATTGGACTTGATCGATAAGCGCCGATTGACATACGAAGTCCTGAGTTATGAATTGTATCAAGTTATTTTGTTAACGATTTATTTGCTGTTGTCCAAATGAATGATCCGTAGTCTAGTTTAGAAAGTATAAGTGACTTGTAAATTGTTATTAAGGTGTGTGTTTTGGATCCCCATGAAGTATGGGATAACATTTTTATAATATTGAGGCGTGGAGAGATTGTTGTTTTCAAGTGGTTGATGTGGTGGGTCCATGAGCATCTTTTGTCGAATGTAATGCCGAGTATTTTGATTTTAGTATTATTATTTTTTAATTGGTGATCGCCGATTTTTATGTTAATTGAATTTTGATTGCGTTTACGTGTAAAAACTATGCATTGGGATTTTTCAGGTGAAAACGTGAAACCAGATGTCTGGGTCCATTTTAAGAGGTTGTTGATGGCTAGTTGTAGGTGGGTTTGAACGGTTGCTAGGTTCTTGCTGCGGCAATAAATGTTGAAGTCATCCGCATAAAGGGTAGATTGGACAGGTGAGGAGATGTTTTGAGTGATATTGTTGATGGCTATAAGGAAGAGGGTAACGGAAATTGTTGATCCTTGAGGGACTCCGTTTATCTGCGAAAATATTTTGGATAATGTTTGGTTGATTCTGACTTGAAATGTTCTCGTTTTTAGAAAATTTCTGACAAAATTGAATATTTGATTTTGGCAGAGTACTTTAGATAGACTGTTTAATATATGTGGTTTCCATGTTGTGTCGTAAGCTTTCATCAGATCTAGGCTAATCATACCTAAGTATTGATTTTCTGAATATGTGTTTTGTATTTCTGTGTGTATTTTAGAAAGACAGTTGTATGTACCTTTATTTTCCCTGAATCCGCATTGTTTGGGTGTGAAAAAATTAGACTGTTCTAAAAACCATACTAGGCGTTGAATTACGATTTTTTCTAGGAGTTTACATAAAGTATTTAAAAGGGAAATGGGGCGTTATCCTTCCGGTGAGAATTTATTTTTTCCTGGTTTGCTTATAGGGATTACTATACTATTTCTCCAATTTTGTGGGAATACGTTGTGGTTCCAGATAGTGTTATATATTTTTAGGAGTATTTGGAGCGTGTTGTTGCTAAAGTTTTGAATAAAACTATAAGGAATATTGTCAGGACCAGTACTTTTGATAGTACATCTTTTAAGAGCTAGCAGGATTTCCTCACAAGTAATTGGACTATTTAAATGGGATTGTTGGATATTTTGTGGCACTATAAGAGAGGGTTAGGGTGGTGGTTTGTTTGCGTTCTCTCGTAAGAAGTCGTGGCTGTACATTTCATTACTGGAGTTTTTTTGAAAATATTGTCCTAGGTGATGAGCGATTGCAGTTGGATCAGTGTTTAAAGATGAGTTTATAATGAGGTAAATATCGTTGTTTTTTTCTTCCCTGTAATGAACGTATTTTGTTCCACATTATGTGGGGATCGACATTTGCTCCGATGTTGGATGTGAAGTTTCGCCATGCTAGAGTTTTATTGCTTTTAACTAAGAATCTTGTTTTAGCTCAAAGTTCTTTTAATTTGATGTGGTCCTCAAGTGTTCTTGTTTTTATAAATGTTTTAAGTGCTTTATATTTTTGAGATATATATTTTTAATTTTATTGTTCCACCATGGAACAATGAACGCTTTAAAAAACTTTCGACGCTTTTTTAGCACACGTAACAGCAGCTTTAAACCCGCAACCGGCACCCATTTTTCGTTTAATTTTCATTGCATTTGTAACCGTCCAGGCAGCAGCTTTCTCCTTTAAACCAGAGTTTTTCCCTTTAAAAACCTCCCAAGTTTGGTTTTCTAAAATTTCATCAGCCTTGTGTCGATCTTCTAACGAATTACTTTTACTATACGCTATATCGTGTTCTTTACACAAATTATCTAGATTGTTTATTCCCGGATCACCACGTGCAAACCTCTGTTTTAATTTGGTGCCTGGACCACAGTATCCGAAATACGCGATATTATCATAGATGCAATTATTTAAATCGTAATATTTACCTATAACCGGGTAAATGAAGCTCTACTGGCAAACTATTTATAAGAGAGTTGACTAGGCCGTAACCCTTAGTTCTCTTTTCTCTTTGAAAGCGAGACATTTTATAACACTAGATCAAATAATGTAGCTGTATTTATACGAAAAAAATGAAGTTTATAGAGCAAAAACAAAAACTTTCGGTTATTAATATCGATTCACCTCATATTATAAAATCGAGACATGGAGCGTTGTTTCCGGATACGGTTCGTTCATTGGTTCTGGGGAGCCAGGGTGTGGAAAAACAAATTTAATATTTTCTGTATTAGTAAACGAAAACGGGTTACGTTTCGAGAATGTGTACATTTATTCAAAAACACTAGAACAACCAAAGTATAAGTTATTAAAAGAAATTATCGACGATATTGATGGGGTGAATATATTTACGTTTTTTGAAAATGACAAAGTCATACCACCAGAAAAAGTATTACCCAACTCTGTGTTTATTATGGATGATGTAATAGGTGAAAATCAGACCGTCATCCGAGATTATTTTTCGCGAGGAAGACACAATAAAATAGATATATTTTATCTGGCCCAGAGCTATTCAAAAGTACCAAAGCAATTGATACGTGATAATGCAAACGTAATAGTGCTGTTTAAACAAGATGAGACTAATTTAAAGCATGTGTATAATGAACACTGTTCCGGAGATATGACTTACACAGAGTTTAAAATTTTCTGTGTTACGTGTTGGAATCGCGATCGGTTTTCATTCGTTGTTATCTGTAAAGACAGCGAGCGTGATAAAGGATGTTATCGACTAGGTTTTGATACGTTTGTTGCTATATAAAGTAGTGTATTATTACATCATTTATCATTAGCTGCCATGTCGTCGACCGTACTTAATGAATTAGTTAAAGCCAAGGAGAATATTAAACGCAAGTATAATGAATTGAAAAGAGGCGAATCCGAAGTACAATCACTAATGTCACAAACGTTTAAACCTATTATCGAGCCGCTGAATAAAATATCTAATATAGCCATACCACAATCACCACCACCACCACCACAATCATCACCTTGCTCGGATAATTATTATCTCGATATAGAAAATTGGCTACAATCTCCGACTGTAGACAAAATATACGGTCCGAAAAGAACAAAAGACGGTGTCCGACTCGAAAATAAAGAAATAATCTTCACTTCTTCATCGGTGATTGTTAATTAAATACCGTATCAGTTATCACCAGGTCTTATTCATTTAATTTTTTCAAAACATCCTGAAATTTATACCGATCATGATTTACAAACATATAAAGAAATATTATCTCAGACTTTGGCACATTTAAATTCCCGCGGGATATTGATTAAATGCAACAGTAAAAAGTATAAGAATGTCATTATGAAATTGTTTCCTTTAGGTAGCGGTCTATCGATGTGTCTACAAAAATACAACTACATTTATTGGAATAATGTCAACGAAATAGTCGATCGTTTGAGATTACTTTTGGCTTCAAAAGCAGCAGGTAATACAGGTGTGTCTAATGAAATACTATCGATATTTGAAGAATTACTTGAAAGGAGAGTAACAAAAAGAATGCCTGAAAATGTCTAAACGCGATATTGCATTCGAGCAGCACAAACCGTCGAGAAAAATTTATACGAGACGTAGAGTTGTTGTTTACGGTAAAGATGATTTGTGGTAAGGCGATTTGGTCGAAATGTTACCGTTTGCAAAACAAAATAAAGAATATAAATACATAGGTATTATGCGTGATTGACTGTTTCACGAAATTCGCGTGGGCTATACCATTAAAATCGAAAACTGGTGTTACAGTCTCCAGAGCAATGTCTAAAATACTATCTGTTCGCTCGCCAAAACTTTTCCAAGTTGACAACGTCAAAGAATTTTATAACAAGACGTTCGACGCGTTAATGAAGAAATATTCTATATTTAGTACTACTAAAGCGTGTATCGTTGAACGATTTAATCGTACACTGAAGACAAACATGTACAGAGAGTTTACTGCTCTTGGCTCACGTGACTGGGTATCTATTTTACTAATGCTGGTTCATAAATATAATAATTCAAAACACAGGACTATTGGAATGACACCCGTTCAAGCAGATGAAAATCCCGCATCTGTTATATTAAAACAGCGTGCAATTAAAGAAAAAAATAAAATTTAACGTCGGCGATAAATTACGTATAAGTATACACAAAGGTGTGTTTACAAAATGTTATTTGCCAAACTGGTCTAAAGAGATTTTCAAAACTATCAAGATAAATAAAACTAAACCACCAACATATAATCTTGAAGATTTTTCTGGGAAACCTATCTCGGGTTGTTTTTATACCGAAGAAATAAGCAAAACAAATCATCCAGATAATTTTTTAATTGAAAAAATTTTACGTAAAAGAGGTAATCGAGTGTTTGTAAAATGGCTCGGTTTCGATGAAAACGAAAATAGTTGGATAAATATAAGTGATATTGTAAAATAACCTCAGTTGTGATTTCATGATGAACGTGTTCGGTAGTTCCGTGGACGGAGAGAGAAGTCAAAAGATTTCAAATCTCGAAAAATCAAACGAACAAATTCATCTGAGCTTATCACACATGGAAACAGTATAACAATACTAGAGAAAAAATTAGATAATATTACTTCTAGCCTACGAGCATATGATGAACGTATTGAAAATCTAGAAAAAAAAATAAACGAATCAATTACCGATCAGTAAAATGGCATCCGTGGCAATTTTGGATATTCACTGTATCGTCAAAGCTGATGACAAATACGTGATTAAAGAAATGTCTATAGCAGATGTAGATACATGGGCTACACAACACTGGATTTTTAAAAACTCTTATAGTGTGCAAAACGCTAAAAGTCTAAAAGTCAATAAATGGTTGGAAACACATTATCATGGACTAACTCTAGAAGATGGCAATGTTCAATACGAAGAACTCTCTAAAATATTCCAATCAGTCAAATTCGAGACCGTTTATGTTAAAGGTGGGCAAAAACAGCAAATCATCAAACAGTTTATACCTCATGTCATCAACATTAAAGAAATTGGGTGTCCACGTCTAAATCAAATATGCGATGAAGAGGCATTACCATGCTGTATTTTTCATAAGGATTTAAATCCTCAACAATGTACATTTTTCAAAGCTTTTGCATTAAAACGATAGTTTATAAATAATTAAACATATGAGTTTTGTGTGTATATATTTAAGTTTATTAAAGTTTTTTCTCTTTAAAAATTCTTTTTTTTTCAACAATACTTATAGTTAACTATGCTTACATTAGGTATTACAAATATTTATAAGATGATTAAAATTAAAAAAATTAGATATTTAAAATTTAAAAATACATTAGGTGTTTTTCTACAATTTAAAAGTACACTATGAATAATTTAATAAAATACAAAACAAAAAAAAATATATGATTACAATTTAATTCTCTTCATCCAGCATCTCACTGAAACATTAATAAATAATTTAAAGAAAAAAAATATAAACATATGACATTTAAGTATGATTTAACTCACTTTATGCGATAGTGTCCGTGAGCTAAAGTGTGTATTTGATCCTTCATCACAAATCGTTTATCATCATAACGGTTTAGAGCAAATTTTTCGGTTAATATCGTATACATTTCGTGTTTATACGATCTGAATGATCGCCTCTCTCTATATGGTGTATAATCTTTTGGTATGATATTACTATCGAGATCTTTGAACAGACATATTTTGTGATCTTCTAAACTCATATGACGTGCTACCGTATGAGCTGATACCCCTTTAGCTTTAATGTGCTCTTTACCGACCAAGTTGTATCCGTAGGATTTGGATCGTAAAGCGACATGTTCCCAAATAGACGTCGATCCGGTCTCATCTGAGAAGCATCCTGGTTCTTTCTTACGTATTGGGGTATAACATGGATGGTCGGTCGGGAAGTTTGAAGTGTCCAATTTTTCCAGAAATCCAGGCTTGTCCAAGATATCTTGGTAAAAGTCGCGAGTTCTTATAAGATATATGAGAGAATCTAAAACAATATAAATTATTACAATGTAATTAAACATAGTATTTATAATATTATATTTATACCTGTATCCATATAACAAAGTTCTATTTGGTCATCATCGTACATAGTCTTCATCGTATCATAGTGGAAACTGTACATCAGTGTTTTTGAGATGTCCAATACGGAGAAGCCGACAAATATCGGTTTGTCAAATTTTATCTTTTCTTTATGCAAGTGCACCGCAGCCAGATTTTTATTATATATTGTACAAGACTTGAAACTGTTGCGTTTTATGAGTTTGGAACTCCTTTTTGGACAGCTCACCAACTCCATGTCCATACGAAGACGTAAATTCTCCATAGTTTTACCTGAAAAAATGAATAAATAAAAATAAAATAAAAAAGATTTATATCGCTATAAACAAACTCACCAAACACAGAATTATTCATTAGTTTATAAAAATCTTTTTGAAAATCGTTTATCGCTTGTTTTCTCTTGTTTGTATTCAGTTGAATATAACTTTTCAACCACGATAATTGGTTGAATTTTATAACACGATGCACTTTTTCAAGTTTTACTCCCGCGTTAAGAGCTTGTTTAAATGAAGTGTAATGTACAACATAATTTTTTTTATATTGCAAATTCGCAGTGAGTTTGTAAAATTTGGACCCTGGTGGTACCATTTTCTCAGGTAAATAAGGCATGTCATTGTGTTTTTTGTGGAGTGATTGGGGGTACGACAAATCTACTTCTAAAACCATCCCAACTGGAGAATCGTTTGCCATCCCATTTAATATTTTTGAAATGTTGCCAACACTCAAGTCACCATCAAACCATTGAAACCCGTCTTTCGGTAAACATTGTGACATCACCCATCCATACCTAAAAAAATTAAAAAAAATAAAATATAATAAAAAATATATATATATATACACATATATTAAATTAATATTTTTCTTTAATATATATCATACTAACAAGTTATTTGCATCCAAATAAATTATCCACGAATCTGGTTTGTTTATGTCATAATCCGGTACTGTATTGTTGTTTGCTTTCGAATATCTACGCACAGCTCGTGTTAAACCTCCTCGTATTCCATGTTAAAACATCAAAAGTTGAAGAAGCTCTAGTTCAACTTTCGTACATTTAAGCATGCAGTCGAAAGACATCCCAGGTGCTGTATAGTAATAACTAGGATCTAGCCCATATGTATCAATACACAGATCTCGGAAATTTTCAAAAATATCAGCCAGTAGCAGCACATCTACTTTTAGATACCAATCGCTATATTGCCCCAGATTTTTGATTTTGAAATGATTCCACACGGTTTGGGCATGTGTATAGTCTTCCTGAGAAATACCACTCTCGGTCAGATGGCTATAAAAATCTTTTATTGGTGGTAAACTTGTTTCTTCTAATTTACTCCAGTTGTCTACATACTCATAACAAAATATACCTTTCCGTGTTACCAAATCCATGTCGTTAACGTGAAACATTTTAAGCGTCTCACAAAACTTTGAGTGATCGCTTGATAAATTTTTGGCTAATTTCGCTAAACTAGTAGCCATAAATCGGAACGTGTCAATAAACTTTATACTAAATCGATTGCTTATATACTTTGAAAAAGATATATAATTTTCTTCTGTATTAGGAATAACTTTAATCGTATTAGCATTATAACCTAACTGTTTTATTAAAAAATGTGCATCGTAATTGCACAAGTTGTGGAAATAGCATCCTACGAATGTCGGAGTTTTCATTTTTAAATTACAGCTATTGTATACTGTTTGAATATATTTTCCGTTTAAATAGTTATGATGTCTCACTGGTAAATTTTGTGTTGAAAAATGTGTAGAACATAGGGGGCATATACCATTGTAGACAACACTGTCATGATTGTTTATATTGTCAGGCGTTAAGTACATGGCAATATTGGTTTGTAACATTTTTTCAATTTTGTTACCTACGCTAACAATATCATTTATAAATTTTTTCGCCACCTCGTCATTAGTATGTAGAGAATTACCTCTGTATAACACAGGAGTTCTAGGTATTCCGAAATTGTTCAGTAATTCTGTTGGAACGTCTTCACTCGCTTTTACATAATAACAATAACTCATCGGCTGGTGTATATGAGTTTTTATAGTCTTTACAGGATTATCGTCATCTGATTTCTCGATTTTCACTTTTTTCAATAAACATTCGGAATCCGCATAAATCACTATAGGATGTCTCTGTGTATTTCCAAAATTTTCGAATTTCATGATTGATTTAGGTGGAGGCATAATAGGAAGTGTTAATAAATGACTATTACAAAATAATTTATGTTCCGCTAAACGCTGTAAGCCTGACGGACCGCTATAACCTTTGAAACATCGCTTGCAAAACTCCATGTGTGATCTATGTCTTGTTATCTGACTTCGGACCAATCTTGAAAAATTGGATATATAACAATAATGCTTATTTCCAGTATTCAGGTCTTCTACCAGTAACAGATCGAAATGAGTCTGAAGTTCTTCACGGCACACTTTATATGGTATAATTAAATGTTTAATATCATTTTCTGCTGTAGTAGAATTTTTATAAGAATTTTTATAGTTATTAACGCCTAATGTGATACCGTAAACATTAATTGAGACCCCAGGATTATTCTTCTCAAATATATGTACATCACATAACGGGAAGGAAATTTAAGATTAGAAAAATCAAATTTTTTTAACAAATCTGTGTAGTGGTGTGTTAATCGATGTGGGGTCTCCGTTTTAACAAATTTGCTAAGTATCGCATATTGGAAGCATTTATGATCGAAATTAATAATGTTTATTACAGCTTTGCGTTGCAGTATACTTTCTGGTAATGGTAAATACGAAGAGCCGCCTGTAGGAGTATACCGGTATACATTAAGCATTAGCCCGTCGATAGTACTCAAAGTATAACCACTACCTTTCCCCATATATTCTTCTTCCTCGAGAAGCATTTTCAAAAAATCATCTTCTAGAAATTCCGAGATATTATCAGCTAAATTTAAATTTTTTCATGCTGTTTTAAATGCTCTGTTCTCACAATTTTCAATATGTGGTAATTTATACGAAGACTCGAGCATAAGGTTGTATTTAATGGGACCATTCCCCAACTCAGTCTTCAATATATTTTCCAACTCTGTACTGCTCTCTCGGAGAAAGTTTGTGTAATCTAAAATTTCGTTCATATTTTTTTTATAATATGTCTTGCACAAATTGTTAAACGCGGAGCGATATAATACAAATCCCGAGGTGTTTATGGATTCTAAACGCGTACGTTTTTTCGCCCTCGATATATTATGTCGCTCATAATTATCCAATGCACTCACGCACAGTCCATCCTCATAATTATCTAATGCATTCAAACACAGCTCATCCTCATAATCATCTACAATATATAAAAATATGTATAACATATACCTGCATACTCGTATAAATATCGAAATAAAATAATCTTACCCGTATTATCATGCACGCGCGTGATATGGTTCATTGATATAATGGTTGATGTACTAGGTACGTGGGAATCAGGTACACGACCGTTGTTAAAATCTGTTCTAATGAATTTTATGAAAAAAATAAATAAATAAATAAAAGATAGACTTACCCGAAGGTCCTGCATCGAATTCAAAATATGGACCAGGTAAATTTGAAGCCATAGGTGGTATCAATTGAAAATCGTCTACGAATATAATAGTTTAAAAAATAACGAATTGCATGACAAGATTTACTTACTCGAAGATCCGGCGACAGTCGGCTGATCGGTATTCTGACGAGTGGTAGATCCTAAAATGTACATATATTGGCTTATACTCATTTTATTTTCAACTCAATCGGAAATATAGACATATCACGGAAAAATTTCTTTATACCATTTTAACTCTCGTAATATACGCGAAAAAAAAATATATATTTGAATGATATTGCACACTTACTATGGAAAATTTTTGCATGGCGTTTTAACTTATCTTTACGTGAGAACGTGCTTGGGCAAAGCTCACACGCATACCGAATACCCAAATGCATCTTTACGTGTCTGGTCAGATTACTTTTTCTGTTGTACGATTTAGCACAAACACCGCAAGTAAACATTTTAACTCCCGTAATATACGCGAAAAAAAAATATGTGGAAAGTAAATATACACTTTAAATTCGGGTAGAGCACAAACACTAGGTATAACCAGTCTGTACGAGAAAGTTTATAACACTGCACTCTTGCTTCACCATGGTTAAGACGACTATGAGCGACGCTGATACAATAATGTCAAAGGATCATACCCCCTCCCCGTGTACGTGAAGTAATGGCTACGGGAGCGGGGGAGGTGAGGATCGTGTGTTCACCCCCCAGCGGTGTGTGAAAGTATGTTCCGGACAGAGTAATATATGCTCTCTGTTTGGTTTTTTAACATTTTTAAAGTTAAAGAAAAACAGTTTTAAAATATAAGTTATGCAGTAGCGGCTCGTAAGTAAATTCATTGGAGAGACTGAAAATTCAATGAAAAATATTTAATACTACGCGAATACGCTGTCGGGTTAAATATTTAAATAATAAAAATAGTTCATGGAATTGTATGAGCAATAAACAATAATAATAGTAGTCAACGGACGAACGAATGACGCCGCTAAATAATATTACTAATACGGACGTGCACTGCTCTGCAGGTTTTCGTGTTTACAGAAAAATACGCGACGATTGCGATATGGACGGTAGAAACTTTGAAAGAGT
>JAIPRM010009630.1:0-14561 GCA_025469315.1 Stegophylla sp. TES_Ste_2020 | reverse complement strand
TTTTTTTATGTCCAATACCCAAAAAAAACGACGCACTACGCCACTACCGGGGCACACGACGACGCTTGCGAGTGGAAATAAAACAGTGATTCCCATTTTTTTTTTTATTATTATTCTATTCCACCCTCGGATCTTTTTGAAAATCTCATCCTCCTTATATTAGAATTTTGACTTTTTTTTTGGCCATACGAACAAATCATACAAAACTACTATTGAATTTTTATTTTTATTGTGTTACAAATTAGACATTAATCAACTTACCAACTAATTCATAACCTTAAATATAAAAACATAAATAATAGCGTAAAATGTAAATATTATTTAAACAATAATATAAGTAAGTTTAAAATTAAATTTTTTTAACAAAATGAATAAAAAAAAAAAAAATTGTCGTCGTTTCTCCATCACTGGAATTTCCCCTGTGCAACGTCTTGATTCCCCATTGGTTGTGGGAACCACTGGACTGAAATTCATAATATATTCCGGGAACCGACCAAGTTCTTTCGGCTTAACGTATACAATTTATCGTTTTATTTCTCTCTTCGATAAACGATTAATATTTGCTCGCAGAGCCGACGCGTCGTAACGACTACTGTAATGGGAAAAAGGACGCGCGATAAGCGCATTCAAAAACCACTTTGACCTCGTTACACGTTTTGCGTACGACTTAATAAATTACTTTTTGTCGTCGTCGAAACTGGCGTGTCGTGCACATCGGTGCGGGTACGCGAACGTAGACAAAAATTATCGTATAAAATATGCACGATATACCGACGGCATAAACCTAACCACATAGTCTATCGATTAATTTAGGTCCGTCGATCAGTGAATAACGAATCCCTTAACATAGACGTACAATTCATAGAGCGTCACTTTATCATACTCGGCTGGTTAGCGGTTAATTGAAAATAAAAAATAAAATAGGTACCTCTATAATAAATTCAAAAGCAATTTAAATGTAAATCGAATATTTTCGACGATTTGGTTTAAATAAAAACTTATTCAATTATTCAACTATATTTTGACAATATAATTATTATATACATATAGTTTTCTGATTTGACGGCGAGGAAATTACGAAAATACACTATGCCAGGAATGTAATTATGTCAAACATGAGTGAAACTAGGAATTCGTCACAGGGTGTCCCGTTCTATAAACACTTGCGTGAAGAGGTACTGATCCAAAAGTCTTGATCAACCACTTTTTGTATCAAAATTCGGTTTTAGATGGTACTATATACTTAGAATTTTTTTAAAATTCGCATTAATAATTCAAAAGGCTTATACAGGCATCACAACCCCTCCCCCGGACTAGCTAACGCCCAATTCTTCACACCCTCTTCCTCGAACCCCCCCCCCCCCTATCCAAAACCCAGACATTCTACCCCTCTCCCTTATCCTAACCTACCTTGTAACCATGATAACCGTGGAAACATTGTAACCATGGTAACCATGTCGACCATAGTGACGGAGTAACCATGGCAACCGCGGTAAACATGTAACGTAGTAATTAATGTATAATAACTGGACCTCTGTTTAGAATCGTTTTATTGAAGAAATGATTAATGGTTTCTTTAAAATTAAGTTGTTCACCCACCAAGAATATCTTACCGAAAAACGCAAAGTATATCCATGGTGCAAAATCAGTTTTATATTTTTTCTTTAAAGTTATTTCAGCAATACTTTGTACAGGAAACATTGGCCATTCGAAGGTATTATATAATTCTTAGTTACCAAAAAGGTATGTATAGTTAATGTGACTATATGAATTTTCTGAAAATTTGGAGGACGAACAAAATTCAATCTACATTAAAACAATATTAATGTAACATAATAATATGTGCAATATATCGGGTTGAGGTTAGACCCCTCAGCGATCACTAATATACAGTTTAAACCCAAATTTAAATATCCATCCAAGACATTATTATTGACTCAGATCTCTATTTTATACCAAATCAATAATAATTACTATCACATGCGTGTTTTAACAGCAAAGAGTTAACACGTAGGCACACGTTAAATAATGGTTACCAAGAATAATGAAATAATAAAAATTGAATTAGATCCACATAGACTTTTTCCACGTTATTTACTCCAATATACCCGACCCCCGCCCGTCTACTCTTTCAGACAGTGCAGTGTGTGTGTGTGTGTGTGGGTGTGTGTGTGTGTGTGTGCGCGCGCGTGTGTGTGTGGTGACAAGCTGTGGCGCAGTTCCTATACACGCAAAAGTAATTATAACTTTTCCACTGATAAATGGTCGCAGTTTCTACACATCGAAAGAGACCAATGCGACTGGGGCCATTAATTATGCTTTTGGAAATCACCACTATCCGACCTTTATTTAAGACCGACGGCTCGTGCCACGGCGGCGCAGTCATTTGGAATTATATTTATCGTCGCCGCGGGGAAATGTTAACGTCCAGAGAGAAAATTCTCGTTCCCGCGAGTGTTCGCCGTGTTACGTGGCGTATAATATATGAACAGCGTGCGCGTAACACCATTGATCCTATTAATTATCACGTCTCGAAAGCTTAAAATTTATCATATTATGTAATATGCAGCGTTAAAAATAGTATATCTAGATAAAGATAGATATTTCAAAAATTAAATTTGTCTAGATATAGTTAAAAAATAAATAAATCACGTTTATCTAGATAAAAATAAGATAATGATTTTTTTTTTTTTTATACTAAATATTAAAAAAAAAAAAAAACAAGTAGCTTTAAGGTATTCAAAATTAATAATGTATACAAAAACTGTTTTAACTAAGTGTTTTTACAATGATGTTTGTTTTTTTTTCTGTATACACTTTTTTGTATGGATCTACTCGTCCAAAAGTCTCGATTGGTAACTTTTTGAAACCAGATTCGCCTCTAGTTAGTACTTTAGAAAGGTCATTTTGTTAAATTTCTCAATTCTTCAATTTTTTTTTTTTTTTTTTTTTTATTGGAAAAACTACCCAAAATTTGACAAGCTTCTTCGCTCAACTCAGATTGTAAAATTACATACTTTAGTAGAGTTTTTTGTTGAGGGAAACAGTAAGTAGGCAAGGAGCACAACCTGTGACAGGCAGTAACCAAAATAGTTTTAAATATTCAATAATTGGTATTATAGATTCTGAGTAAAGCGAAAAAGCTTATGATTTTATCAATCAATACTTGACACGTTTATTTAAAAAATGACGTTTTTTTACTGTTTTGGACCATTGTGTGATGTCTGAACTCTGTACTCTATAGGTATTTTCAAATACTATAAATAGCATATTTTATTTTATTTCCGTATACCTTTTGTTGTGTGGTCCAATGATTATTATTATTAATGTGTGTATTTCATAAAATCGGTTAATGGCATATTTTCTTCAGAATAATGGCTGTTATTCAGAAAGATATATCTTAAAAAATGTTATAGTCATGTATATAATATATATATAGATATATATTATTTATATTTTCAATGTCCAACGAATAAAATAATTTCATTGGTGAAAACACTAGTAAAACAGTGGTGATACGTTTCTTAATTCTCTTTACTCTTATCAGCCTTACGTGAATTTTCATGAACACCACTCGCCTTTACCTAAATCATATTATCATAATATATTGATAAAATGTTATTAAATAAACTTAATGTAAATTATTTTGAAACTGCAGCAGTAATATTATTCGAAATAGAGCAAACAATGTTTACTACGTGACTGAAATATAAAGGAATAAAAATACATTTTTATAACGTTTTCAATTTATTGATTTGAGGGTTTAAAATTATATGCAAGCTTACTCATATACGTTCTACTTGTATTTACATTTTTGTTGAAATCAGTTATGTAAATTTTTAATTTAACAGCATTTAAAAATTCGGCGAAATCGATCATTTTCATTCATAATTAAATCAAAATAGATTATTCTGTAATTAAATTGTTAAACATATTCAATATAAACCTGACAAAATTAATTATTGTTTTATATAATATCATAATGAGCTCTACTCAGAATGCATTTTTGTAATAATTTGCAATTTGTAATAAGCCAAAATATATATTATACGTTTAATCTCACGTTTCATGTTGTATTAAAATATGGAAAATAAAAATTTACTTCTCTGTGTGAAAATGGAATAGTCTTTTCATTTTTTTTTTTTTTTTTTTTTGAGTTGTCCAAAACTATAATTTTGGAACTAAGATCACTTTGCCTCGCACGCTTCATAATATGTTGAATATAAAGTGACATTTCAAAATAATATTTCTGCATATCAATGCACCTTAGGAATGATCTTTGTATAATAAATAAGCTTTTTTTTATAACTATATATACTCGTATATATGTATAATAACGCACAATATAAAATAATATAACAAAAGATTTCACGTGTATATGAAACATTGTGTAAAAGAAAGACGGAAGAGAGGACCCATTAATTAAAAATAAAGGAGAAAAAATAGAGGAGGCTACAGATGAAACTGAGATGACTGAGCCCCCTTAAGCCCTCACTCAATCCCGTCTAATAACAGTTCGCGCAGTATAATGCACGACGATGAGACGTGAGTGCCGACGAACGAACCATTGTGAACATGATATTATTATAACGATAATAATATTATGTCGGTAAATTCAGACGTGGTGCGTGGAAATGACTAAAAATCAATTTTTTATCCTCGCGTGTGGTGCCTATGCGAACGAAACGCGTTCGAAATTAACGATTTTGAACATTTCTAACTTTTAATTAATAACGGGGTGGTGAAAGTTCTAATAATATGATGTTTACTCATCGACCGAACAACAGTTTCACATAGTCATTATTTTATACGTGCACTCACACGCATTAACGTAGGATATTAATGTGTGGTAATTATTTCTCATAAGAATTTAATTCCGTTTTTCTGTGCCGCCGTCGCCGCCGCCGCCGTATAATTTATAGTTGACAAAACCCACGCAGAGCCTAGAATTCCTGAGGCCCGAGACATAATAAAATAACTAGCCTATTATTATTATTAATTGTAAATGAATTTATAATTAGTAAATATAATAACCAGCCAAAAAACTCAATAATAAATTGAATGATTACATGTCATAAAGGCGAAAACAAAAAGATCATTTTTTGTCTTCGTACTTATTGTAATCGCCTTTTTAACGTGATACCAATTGAATAATATTTGAATGCAAGTATTAAAAAATCTCCACGACTTTTGTAATTATCTTATTAAGAAAAATAACGATCAGTCAATAATGTACGAGTATTTCTTATCTTTTTTTATCAGTTACATTTTCTGTCAGTAAAAAAAAAAGCCGGACATACTTCGCACGATGGGTATTCTTCGCTACTCGGGTGAGAAGCTCTTGGTGAGTGCGTTACATTTTAAAGAAACGATATATAATTTCTACAATAAAACGATTCTGAGTGAAAGCTTCAAATACTATTCAATAATAATAATAATTGGTGATAAAGAAATATTTAAAAAAAATGTTATTTAATAATGTTGGGTATTCCGATACTTGTGTGCGTGTGCATGTGTATGTGCGTGCACGCGCGCGTTTGTATGAAGTGATAAATATCTTGATAAAAATTAAAAATTCAATAAAAGTCTATTTTTATAAATTAATAAATGGTCAACTCCTCAGTAATTAATGTAATTGGCATTTTGTTTATTTTTTTATGGGAATCCGTAGGTTTTGAGCTATTTATAGAATTAACTTTTTTCCAATTATAAGTACATCTTTACCTATAATTGGTACACCTTTAAAACTTTTTTTAGCCTAACTTTATGTTAATTTAAATATAGATATCCACTTTTTAACGAGTGATTTCTTTTATAATTTCTTTTTCAAACACTTATTTACTGTATCATTATTTATTTTATTTTACAGTTAAAGAACAATATAAAACTGGATGAATAAAAAATATATTTCTGCTTATAAAAATAATAAACTTCATTATTCCACTGTGGCAGGAGAAATGCATTTCCTCGAGTCAGTTTTCCGTATCCCGACCAGTCAATTTACTCGTATTACAACATATTTTACCAACGGATTAAATGTGACAGTACAATATACTCTATTTCGTCACACTTCCATTGAAACGGGTAGTCGCATGGTCGATGGTGACCATTGTCCGTCGATATAATGGAAAAGACTACTCAACAGCTCAGTAGCATAGAGAAAAAATATGTCCGAGGAGTATTACAAGTAGGTGTATGAGGTTCGGGCGATAAAGTTACTTTACAGCACACTAGCAAGCGGGAAAAAAAAGTTCTCCGAAGAGTAAGTATTGTAAGTATAATATGATGTGTGACGAAAAACACTGTGTGTGTGGCTCGTGTGCGGGGAGGTAAAATCAGTGACTGAAATTGCTCACTTCCCGCCCTTGCCACACACACAATATATAATATATATATATATATACTATAATATCATCAATCCGCACAAAATAATAACGAAATCTCCCGTGCCGTGCCGACTGACGCGTTTACACGCACATTCGGTTCACGTCATTAATTTATATTTGCTTAGTTGCTCAAACAAAACGACTGTTGTCGGTTGATAAAACTGGCACATTTTATACGTCTATAAGCCGCCGACGTCGATCGGTTCAAAACCTCTTCTCCAGCCAGTTTCCAGGCGTCCTTTTATACACACACACACACACAGGTATATATATATATATATAACAACGTGTTTTATTGCCCGCGGTTATTTCTTTCCGTTCTCGTATTTGTCGAAATCCGAGTGAAGCACGCGCGCCTCCGCCGGTGTAAACCCGGCGAACCGTGCTGCAATAAAAAATCGCCGATTGTCTTCGGCGAGTCGGCGAGGAATCAATTTTCTCCCTCTTTCTGGCTTAGCAATAACGACCGTCTAGAGATGTCCGCGCGCCGGCACCAGCATGCAGCCGAAATCCCATTCCCAGGGATTACGGTGCATTAAGCACACGGCGGGTAAATACTATACACTCTCACACACATGTACAGATATATATATTATGACTGTGCCACGTATAACACCGAAAGTAAGTTATATATATATAAGGCTACACATCTTCTCCGTTGCCGCGTAGAAGTGGTACAAATGCCGTCGGAAAAAATCCCCCATATGCCTGAGGGAACAGCGAGCGTTCTCTACGCGCCTACGTATCTCGACCGCAAGTCACGTATCGGCCACACCGAAAACCGATCGTAAACAAAATTATATCATTCGTAACGGGGAAAATAGAATATTTGACGCCAGATATTATGTTATGACCTCGTGAGTACACAATACACCTACGTATAATATCATAGTCATCGTACAACGGATATTGTATTGTCGACACATAATCGTTGTTGAGAGATGAAATTATATGTCGTCGATAAAGCATGACGTGTATATTGTGTGCCCGCAGTGAGCCGGACACTTGACAGAGTTCTACAGCTAATAACAAGACTCAGACGACGGGTATTGCTTGACATACGCGGCAGCGTCCAAATATTATATGATTCCAAGGTATATTCTAAGAAAATTATTATCAACGGCGCTATGTAGCTCATCAGATTTCCACTCGCCCCTCCCTCCCTCCCAGACTACCTCCTTTTTGAAAAAAATAACTAAAATTGCCAAACACTACATTGTGTTCATCAGAACACAATGTAAATTGTTTTATAATAAACACAACAACAATTGTTTAATATAATATAATATAATTACTATACACTTAAAATAAAAACTATTTTGTTAAACAGCATATTTACAGTAAAAAATAATAATAAAACTAACAAAATAAAATACAGACATTGGGATTGGAGCAATGCAATTATTATTATTATTTACAATGTATAGAAAACTCAATATTTTTTTCTCAAGATAGGCTTACCTTATTCTTTATTCGTTAAAATAATTTTTGAAAAATGACAAATACAATATCAATTAAAAAAATATAAATGATTTGAATATGGAAAATTATATTTAATTACATTAGCGACCTGCAATACCGCAAAATTTTTCTCAACGTCGCAAACGACAATCAACAGCGCCTTACAATATACCCTGGTATGATTTAACGGATGAATTGAAGGAGGGTTTTTCGACGACAATTGACACGGGTCACTGTGTAATGTTACATTTTAAATTCTGAGCGGAGCAAAGAAGCTGATGTTTTGACAATGACGTTCATTTTTTTTCTTTTGTCGTATATTCGAACTTCAAATATTTGAATCAGAAATTTTTATCTTTAGACGACACTTCCGAGAAGACGTTTTTCGAAATTCTCGAAATTTTTTCCAAAAATTTGGGGCAAACTACCCGAAATCTGATTAAAATGCTGTTACTCGACATTTTTTTTTCTAATCCATACGCGAAATATGTCCGTTTTTTTTATTATTGTTATTCTACACGAATTTGTTCATCGCCAATACAACTGCCATAAAACATCTTAGCGATATCAGAGAAGACGAGGGTTTTTTTGTAAACGTTTTAACCACTCGCTCTTGCCCGGGGGGGGGGAGGGGGGCATGATGGTCGCAGGTTTGTCGGACAAAAAAATTGTATTTTGAAAAAGATGGCGAAATTAACGCGTCCGCGAGAGACAATAAACCAACATCGCGCGTCGAATAATGCGAGATCGAATACAGTACGTTGCGGCTGTTATTTGTTGTGAGTGTGAACGAATTTCGTCGCGATGACAGTGATTAAAAAACGTGACGTGCGTTCGGCAGTGTTCGAGTCTACACACGGCGATACGAATTTCGACGGTCCCCGACAACGGTAAGACGTGACAACAGTGCATTGTGCTCTTTGAGATTAACGCTCCGAAATTAAATCCTCTATATGGATTTCGAAAAGAATCATAATTATTTCTATCATAATTCGTGTATTTAAACTTGTAAATTTTACACTATAAGACATAGGTATTGTAGATTTGAAAATTTTCTAATGCGAAAATGTTTCTCGAATTATTGTCTATCCGTGTTTAAAAAGTTAAAATATTCATAAAGTTCGGATCGAAAAATGATATGATTTCTCTTTGTCTTTTTTGTCAAATTTTGGGCGGTTCCCTCTCCAAAAAAATTAATTTTTTTTATTTATTTCAAGTTCTTTTTAAACATCACGACACTAAACGTGTTCTCTCTTGTCCAATTCTATTCATTATGCACGCACACGGATTTTCCGAGTTGTTTTTCTGTTTTTTTTTTTTATATTTTAAGTTAATATAAACTTGTGTTTTGTTGTTGTTGTTGTTGTTAAGCAAACTCTGTGTCTCTAAATGTCATGGCGAAAACAACTATTTTGTTTCCGAACTTTTAGCCTTCCAAACGTGTCGACATAATTATTTTGTCATAGTTGTTTTCGTCAAAAGGGACATACATTATTAGTATATTATAATTGTAATGTATTTTATTCATTTTAGTTTATCATTGTAATATCAATCTTAACGCGTTTATACACCGGTGATTGTTAACATTTACAATCAGTGTTTGGTAATCGTTAATAAGTCAGCTGTCCGGAACGATTGCAGACCATTTCGTCACATGGGTATTCCTGGACTATTATGCTTATATGAAGATGCGCCTTTGGATTTTTTGTTCTACGCATTTTTAAAAAATCGTATAAAATAGGTATATGCTCAATTGATCCAAAACTGTGTGCTGAATCGTTAAGGAAAGGTCAACATTTACCAAAAGTCGTAGTGAAATTTGACAAAATTGCCTTAAAGCATTCATCAACCGGTGATTGTTTACATTTACAATCAGTGTTTGGTAATCGTTAAAAAGTCAGAGGTCCGGAACGATTGCAGACCGTTTCGCTACATGAGTATTCCTGAACTATTATGAAACCCCTTATAAGAAGTTGCGACTTTGGTTTTTTTGTTCTACGCATTTTTAAAAACCCGAATAAAATAGGTATATGCTCAATTGTTCCAAAACTGTGTGCTGAATCATTTTAAATAGTGTTTTCGAAAGGTACTTTGTCCCGGCTTGAAAAAAAGTACTCGACACCTGGCCCAGAATCACTAACGTCCATAAATCGTTTCGTCGCAGCGCAAAGTAGATTCCGCCGCCCGATAGTGGGCGATAACATAAATTCACCGCGGTGTTGATTTTTAGCGGTCATTCTAACAACACCGCGTGTGTGTACATAACAATAAAAGCTCGTGATCCGAACGATTGTTATTTACCGCCTTCGTTGTCAGCCACACGTGTAGGTAGCGCCCGTATCAACAATAATAATAATACCTAGTGATAACGATGATGATGATAATAATATGAAAAAACGACTCGACCCGATAACTAGAGCAATAATAATAATAATAATAATAATAATAATAATATGTCGACAATCGATTACCCTTCAGAGACACGGTCACAGGTCGGGGGGTGGAGGGGCTGTGGTAGTGATGGTGTCCAATGTCCGTAATCCCTGAGGGTCCCGGAGGATTTGGATCGTAATCCGTATCCCCGGGTTCATTAAGTTTGCCCCGACGACGACGACGACGCCGACTCCACTGTATTATTCCTTAAACACTACCGCCCGCGCTTAGCTACTGTACATTATCCTTATTACGTACACACACACACACACACACAAATATAGTTATCGTCGAGTAATAGTAAAGTCTTGTCTGCTACGAATGTGTGTGTGTGTGTGTGTGTGTGGTGTTTACTACTACGGGCGGCTGGCTAAGGGATTCGGTGAAAACGACCGAGATGGCGGCGACGGATTAGAAATCGTATTGTCTCGCTAGTGACGGGGTTATTATGACGACGACGTAGTGTGATGTGCAGAAAAAAGAATGAGAAAAAAAAAACGCAGACGGGGAGGGAGAAAAAAAAGAAGAAATTTCAACGACAACGCGGGATTAAATCTCTGCGGACGCGCTCGCTTTTGTCAACGGATGCCCCGGATGCCGGGCGCTTCTCCGTTAAACGTTTTTTCCCCCGTCCTCGGCGCAGAATATTATCATATTATTACTATTATTGTTATTGCGATTATGAACGCGCGACATTCCGCGGCTTGGGCGCATGCGCCTTTATTACGCGTTCCACCGTACCCACCCCCCCCACCCGTAGAGTGGTGTGTATTAATAATAATTTTGCGTGAAGTTCGCGAGATTTGAAAATTGTAAACACCCGCCGCCGCAGGGAAACGTTAAATTTTATTTTGCCATCACGGTTTTCACCCCGATTTCAGATTTTTTTCCCCGGGGAAAAAAAAAAAAAACCCATAAAATCCGGCGGCAACGCTCCGCACCGTGGGTATTATTTGCTCCTCGAACTCTACTTGTGGTGGGAACGTTAAACGAACGTTTTTTTAACGATTTCTTTTTTTTTTTTTTTTTTTTCCAATAAAACGATTTCGAGCGGATATTCAGTTTATTCAAAATAATTTCACTTAAAATCTATAAAATCGATAAAAATTGCGAAAAAAAAAAATTGTTTTTTTTTTACTCTACTACTTTTATATTCTATGAAAAGGAAAAGGAAATTTCGATGCGAAAACAAATTTATCACATGTTAAAAATTTTCTCCCATTAAAATATTTTTCATATTATAGTCTGTTTATATTATAATTTTCATCAACTATGGAATATTGACAGGTATGAAAAAATAAATAAAATGTGCTTCAGTATCTATACAAATACGTGAATATATATATATATATATATATTTAAATTATTAACATATTTTCCTGCTTAAAAAAAATTCACACGATCGTCGTTATTAAGACTTTGAAAATACAATATAATAAATTGAAATAATTAATGTAATTGTCTTTGTTTACGATTATAAATTTATTTTTTTTTATATTTATAATTTTTACCTAACAAAAATTTTAGTTTTTAAAAAATTATTTGAACAAAATATTCATAAAAATTAATTTCAAAAATTGTTTTCATATTTAGAGTTTTTATATATATATATTGTATATTATACATATTCAATGGATTTAAATGCATATTGTTATGCATCTTTTTGATTTTTTTTTTTGCATAATTACGTGCATATTTTCCAAATTTTAAACCCTATAACTTTTTATCCCTACATACAGTGGCGTATTTTCAAATTTTTCTGGGCAGGGTCCAAATTTTTAAAATAGTTACTATACATATTATATATATCACATAGTAATTAGTAAGGGGTCCACTCAGAATCTCAAAGGTTTTAAATTAGGACCGCCCTCTTCTCTTCTTTCCTTGCATTTTATACTTATTTATTACTTAATTAATTGAAGGATAATTTTTTTGCATTGAATTTTTTTAGTTTTAGGGAGAGTCCAGTACCCTTGGACCACCCCCGTAAATACGCCACTGACTACATATCATATATTCATTGTGCATACAGGTGATTCGTCTGTGCTACATAAATAGGGGTGAGTAGGCGTTCGGCGTATTATTGTATAATTTACCGTGATTATTACTCCGTGACTTCAATGCCATCGCTTTTGATTAAGGTTCAATATAATACAATGATAATAATTATTAATATTGTAAACGTATTACCCCCCTCCCCTCCATACGTAGGATTATACGACCACGGTGGAAATTCGCCAAAATAATATATTACGAGAGGATTTGACGTTTGATCGT
Source organism: Stegophylla sp. TES_Ste_2020 (assembly GCA_025469315.1). Classification (NCBI taxonomy): domain Eukaryota; kingdom Metazoa; phylum Arthropoda; class Insecta; order Hemiptera; family Aphididae; genus Stegophylla; species Stegophylla sp. TES_Ste_2020. Next base: position 2,004 of record JAIPRM010009630.1, on the reverse strand, counting down.
AAAGTTTGATTCGCGGGCACTTCGAAACCATGCCAATCCATTGGGTTCTCCGAGATTTAGAAAAAGAAAATTATTTTGTATTTAAAAAGGAAGTGCACCGCGCGTGTCTATTTGGACAGTAGAAAAAGAAAACTCCGTCTCTTGAAATTCGAAACGGTAAAAAACTCAAAACGATCGTTATGCTTAAAAGGAATATTGAGGTTTTTTTATTAATAAAATCACTACAGTTTGATGATAAACGATAGTACAATTAATATTTATATTTTAATACACATTATATTGTATAAGAAAAGAAGAGAAAAAAATATCATTGTAAAAACATTAGCTTTTTCACTTTGTTCAGAATCTAAAAGATTATATAAATATTTTATATCATTAAATCAAATAATTCTATACAATGTCTTTAATACCACTTCTAATACGATTTTATACATGTTTATCATACAGATTCACACCACTTTAGTACATATTTGTAGTCTTATACGAAAAAAAAACGATCCACTTTCTGATTTAAAATATTGTCGCTAAATTGACATAAAAAAACATTTACCTGTTTAAGTATTGTTTTTCACTTTTTACGTGCATTTAAGTACAATGGACAATAATTTTTAATTCACTAACATATTTTTTCATTTGATATATTGTTATTATTATTACACGCATAAAAAAATCACAAATTTAATATATATATATATATATATATGTATTCCTATTCCACTGTCCTTGTTCAATTTAATTTATTAAATTTGATTTTTGTGAATTCGAAATAACTAACCCTTTAATATTTGTTTGTTTTTTTTTTTCCATAAAAATGGTTTTAATAATCCCGAATTTATAATTAAATAACCACCCGTTCTTATATAAGTCAAACTTTTTCATAATTAAAAAAAAAAACTGTCATTATGATGATCAATATATTGAGTGCCTGTCGCATAAAATATGCTATGTGTTAAATGAAATAATACCACGTTTCGTTTTAATTAAATTTGTTCATTCCATTATATTATAATAATTAAACCTGTTCACTCGTAATAATCAATAATTTTTCTGTTTTAATCATAACTATTAACTAAGAAATTTCAATTCAATTAATTTTAATTCGCTAGTTCGTTATTGATAATTTGAAGATAATTTTTAATGAGTAATTAATTATTGTCCGTTCGTGTGTTTGAATGAAATATCTACTTAATGTTATAATAAAATAAACTTCAACGGTTGAGTTTTTACCTGTGGTTTTAAAACATACTTACCATGCAACGTCGTGACTGTGAAACATTCGATTTAATTATTGTATTATGCGATCGAAGTGCGTTTCCGATTTCACTTCGACCGTTTTTACCATCGTCATAAATATAAAATTAGTATTTCCATATAAATACATTACAATACAAGCTCAACCCTTCGAAACATTATATGTTTTTAATTATTATCTTTAACAATTGAATGCATCAGTGCAATAACAAGACAACTCCAGATTTTTAATTGGTTTTTACAAAGACATTTTTGTGAAAAACATTTTTTTTTTAAATCATTAACATCTGAACTATACAATATAACATACTTTTTACTATTATCTTTTCGGTATGTAATACAGGTAAAACTAATACATTTAAATAACGATGAAAAAAAATTATCAACGTTTCAGGACAAAAAACCAGACAGCTCTTTATTTTAGATTCTGAACAAAGTGAAGAAGCTAGTGTTTTTACAATGATGTTTATTTATTTTTTTTTTTTATTTTATTTTTTTTTTCTGTTAACACTTTTTCGTATAGAAATACTTGTCCAAAAGTTTCGATCAATAACTTTTTGAAACCCGATTCGCCTCTAGATTGTACTTTAGAGAGGTCATTTTTTTAATTTCTCAATTCTTCTATATTTTTTTTGGAAAAAACTACCCAAAATTTGACAAAAACTACTCGGAAACCATAATTTTTTGATCCGAATTTTATGAAAATTTAAACATAGATAGAAAATCTTATAAAAAAGATTTTGGCGCAAGAAA
>JAIPRM010009629.1:0-14561 GCA_025469315.1 Stegophylla sp. TES_Ste_2020 | reverse complement strand
AAACCATCAGTTTTTGATCAGAATGTTATGAAAATTTAAACATAGATAGAAAATCCTATAAAAAGATTTTGGCGCAAGAAAATTTTGAAAATGTGAAAAAAAATTTTGGACATTTTTTTTTTTCTTAGATTATTAATTTCATTCGTTCAGAATCGTTTTACTGAAGAAATGATTTATCTTTTCTTTAAAATTTAATACGCCCGTCAAGAGAATACCACCCGTCGTGCGAGGTACACCCATCGTGCGAAGTATGTCCGGCTTTTTTTTTTTGCACTGTGCTACAACAATGACGTATATTTTTGTTCTTTTTTTTATGATCTAAATTTTCAAATTATTGCAATTTATACAACAGTTTTAGAAATTTAAATGTGCATTTGTAAATGGAAATTTTACTATAAATTAAATAATATAAAAAACTTGATTATGATTTAATGATTATTTCAAAATACTCTTTATTTTCCTAGTTTAAGGACACAAAATAAATACCAAAAAATAATTTTAGTTTCTGAGTGGAGTATTAAAATACTTATCCAAAAGTTTCAACCAACAACTTTTTGAATCGGTATTAGACTCTAAATCGGAGGTGGCTGACCTTTTTAAAATTTGAAAAAATTTATGCAAAAACAGCTTTGAAAACAATTGAAAAAATTATCTAAATAATTTTATCTAAAACTAATCATTTTATTAAACAGGTAAGATAAAAAGATACTATCAGTATTATTTTTATATAGATTATGCACAACACTGCGTAGTATTATTTACTTTTGCATTAAGTCTTCTCACTCGTCCGTTTGCCCGTTAAAAAAATGTTCACTCACTCGAATTTCATGCATTTTTCTATATCTGTCTTTTTAAATACAAATATGCTGCTACCGCGGTGGTTATTATTCTGCAATGGAATACGATTTCACCTAATTTATTACACCTTAACCCCGTCGGTCCCTGTTTTTATATCACTACTACTATTATATACCAATATTAATTTATAGTATTTCTTTCTTTTTTTCTACTTTTACGCACTAACAAATTCTCTCTCCCTCTCTCTCTCTCTCTCTCTCTCTCTCTCGTTATCCCGTTGCAGCACCTTTCTGTTTTCGACCGTTTTCTAAAGGGCTGTGGATCGTTTTTAAACGTATATGAACTATCATTATTGACCTAAATATCGTATATTATAAATACCTGCTGACTGAATATATATACTGACATCATTTCACTGGCATGATTTTTGAAATCTAAAAACGACACGGCATAAAATTGTTGAAGACTAGTTCCCTTGAAATAGTGTTTGAAATTATTGTTTGATATCAACTCGAAAGCTTCGAGGCTGTAAGTCTCTATTTATATGGAAAATAGATTTTCAAAAATTCGAATAAGGCACTCTCAAAATCTCTGAACTTGGTCTGGAACTGCTCTTTCAAACAGGTGAAAATTCGAAAACAGCAAAATCGATGGGGAATTCTTAATAATTTTCAAGTTTGAATTTATCGAATACTGGAAACCGGGCAAGATGATTTTGCAAGATCTAATTTAAGATTTATTTTCAATATATGATATTATTCGTTTCTTGTTTTTAAAATAAATGTATTATTGTAAATTCTATTATAGATGGATATTTGATGGAAAATTACAGTATTCTAAAAATCTTTAAGGTTTTTATTAAAGAAAAAAAAAAAAAAAAAAATGAAAAACAAAAATATTACAAAACCACTAGCTTCATTACATCACTAAAAGTTTAATATAGAATATGTATACTGTGTAGCGAGAACGGGAAGCAAGCAATGTCAGTCGTGTGCGGCACGAGTCGAAAACGAGGGTCGCATTTCACCCAAGACAAAATCGCCTTCCCACGCGTGTCAGTCGTGTCACATATACTAGTCACAACTCGACACATAATTTGTAATACTCCTTGGACGACTTTTTTTCCATGCTAGCGGGCTGTAACATAACTCCACCATCCGTGGGTGGTAGAGCGAAAAAATTTTTCCGCCCGCTAGACGGACAGTGGTCACTTCCCAACGCGCCTACGCGTATCAAAAATTAAACTTTCAACGCGAGTATGACGAAAGAAAACATTTTCTGCATTTTTTTATTTTATTTTTTCGTGTGCCGTACAAAAAATTATTTACAATAACGCGCACACACTGTCATAATTCCTTTACTTAAAAAAACTAGTTTAAAACAAATTTTATACTAAAAAAATAATAATTTCATTAATGACTTTAAGTTGTATTGTTAAAGTAAAAGTTATTATTTATTAATGTTATGTGTAATTATTTATAAATGCATTTATTTAACTACGAAAATTAGTCATATTTTCAGTTTTTACCAAGTTTAATTTAGCAACATTTCTCGACGAGGGCTGTTCAGAGAGGTATTTTGATAAAGTCAACTCACACTTTCGATTCGACTTAGTAGTTATTATATTCGTGAAAACGTGTAACGTTGTTCAAATGTTCTTTGACTGCGAACTGACTAAAACTTAGATTGAGAGAAATTTTCTACAGGGGAAAACCACACCGAACACAACACAATAATATTGTAATCGGTCGTAACCGTGATTATAATAATTGTGTTTCACTGCCGAATAATAACCGATTTATTCTTCAAATATCCAATCGTACGGATCGAAACGTACACGATTTTGCAATTAAATACATTGGCCGTCTGTCGTCGCAATTCGCGAGCAAACACAAAGCAAACGGCCGCGTGTCATTTTATAGCGTTTATTAAACGGACGTTGACGGCCGTGTTGTGTGGCCGTCTTGCCGAGAAACCGAGAACGGTCTTCTGCGACCACCGCCACGGCAAACGAATTTATTGCCAAATATGTCATTCCTCCGTTTATGGCGTGACCGACCGACAAAATCGATATATATATATATATATATAATAGCTGTTCTAAGTGACGATAGCTGCGATACAAGTCCGAAAACCCAGCTGAGGAAGGGACGATAGAAAAAAAAAAAAAAACCATTAAACACAAAAATCGTAAAAGCAGTACGACTAGGGAATGAAATGCCTAAAACAATAGTTCTCAATCTTTTTAGGACCACGATCCAAATTTTTCTTCAAAAACCTATCGCGACCTCCATGGTTTTACATTTTTAGAATGAAAAGCAAGGGCAGGAACCGTATCAATTTTTATCGGTTTGGTTAACGGTTACGGTTACGGTTTCAGCTTAACGGTTTCGGTTTTTGGAAAACGGTTTTTTGGTTTTCATTTTACGGTTTCGGTTTTTGACTAACGGTTTTCAAAATTGATTATATTTCAGTTTCATAAGATGATTAAAAAAATATCAAATATGAAATGTGTAATTTGCAGTTAGAACGAAAATCAAAATTAAAAGTACAAAATATACCAATGTTTTTAAGTAAAGTAAACAATTGATATTGGTACAATCATTAGTGATTACACTAATTGCACATGTACAATATTACAATATATTGAATATTTCTCTGCATGGTCTAATAATACATTATTACAAACGATTTTAAATTTTTTCCATGTCCCATAAAGACATGAAGTAGATGGCATAGCCTTAACAGTATGACCATGTCTAGTTTTAATACAGTACACTACAAAATTATTGATAACTGATTAATATCACCTATCAACAACAATATCAGATCAATATGATAATTATTAATACGCAATGAAAATTTAAAATTATTGAAAATTTTTTTATAATTTTTCTGTTATGGTTTCGGTTTTCTTGCTTTCCGGTTTCGGTTTTCTTACTTCCCGGTTTCGGTTTTGGTTTCAGTTTCAGGTTTTCTTACTTTTCGGTTTGGGTCCAGTAACGGTTACAGGTTTTTAATTTAATTTCGAGTAAAACCGGTTAAAACCGGTTTCTGTAAACGGGTTTCATTACGGTTCCTGCCCCTGATAAAAAGGTAGTTGTTAAAAATCAAAATTAAATTAATACTTTATTAATTTATTAATTAATTGGTTTATAATGAATAAAATTTTACAAATGTATGCAAACTTGCATTCCATCATTTTTACAGTGGAGTTTGGTTAAAAACGTAATTTTTTGAGAATTTATATAATTAAACAAATTCTCCCCCTCCCCCCCCCAAAAAAAAAAAAGATGAATCTAGACCCACACTTTGAGAAAGGCTGGCCAAAAATAAGTAAAAGCAATGAAAAAAATTGTCCTAAACGATTAACTTTGACCACAATAACGTCCTTAAAAATGACCCAAAATTAAATAAATATGAACAATTCATAACATGTAAATGCAATAAAAAATATACTCGTAATTGGAAAACCAGTGAAAAATACAAAATGAAAGTTCCGTTTTTAAAGTATCCGAAATATAACGTGAGACAAAATTTTGTGTACTGAGATGCATTGTTCAAAAGCATTCCTTCTTTATCCAAAAAAAAAAAAAAATTACTTTAATTTTAATTGTATTCCACATCAAAATTATATCAAAACCGGTTCTATTTATATAAATAAATATTACCGCCATCATACAATTATTGAAAACTCGCGGGTCTAACGAGACTGTGAATGCAGTGAATCGTATTTTAAATATTTTGAAAACGGAACCGCCGAATTGCCGCCTCGCGTTTAATAGCTAAACCGTGTACGTCGAAACAAGCGGCGTCGACGTTCGTCGCGGCCTGCCGTCGACGCGTCCGGCCTTGGGCCAGAACCAACCCGAGTCGGTTACGGATTCGAAGGGGGGGAGGGGGGACAAAGGAAACAGACTGCCAGGACCTCGTCTACCCACGGTTCAACTTTTTCCCAATCTTTTCGAGTTCCAAACAGCATTTTTTCAAATCCATTATAAGTCGTAAAGTCCAGTGTCTGTTTTATTAAATATATTTTGTCTTCAATTATTAATAGTACTTACATAAATACGTACAAATAATGGTAGAAATAAAAAAATTTTCTCCTACAATATTACAATAACTCGAATACGTGGCCTAAATTCGCGACCTAAAAGTCACCGAAAGTCTCTTTAAAAAAGTGGATACAAAAAGCTCTTAAATAATAAATGGCCAAAACGTGAAAAATTGTTCGGATTACCAAAAAAGCAAGCTAATTTTGAATCGAAAAAGCTAGTGATGTTGTAAAATTGATTTATCTCTTTTTTCGTAAACTCTATTTTTCAACTCGAAAATTACCCAGATCAGTACGTGAAAAACGATTAACCGGTAAACAATGTTGTTCGATTGGTACTATAATAAAGAGGTCAATTCGCGAAATTTCTGCCATTAGTTTTAATCTTTCACTCCAAAACTAAATATTACTACGTAGAAACGTAAATTCTTAACCATTATCGAGAAAAGCTCAATTTTTCAAAAAAGGTCAATCTACAATATCAGCTTTTAACCAAAGTACGTTATTATATTGTATTTTTATTGACAGTAATTTTAATATAACAGAAAAAATAACGCCTATACCTAAATAATTTATTAAATCGAAGACGTTTACGTTAAGGTTTGTGAAATCTGTAGATGGTGGTGTGTGATATATAGTGATATATATACAGGGTGATTTTTTAAGGGTGTTCACCTTCATTTTTGGCCGTAAAAATGCAAAATTTGGGATTTTTCATTCCGGAATGTTCAAGTCACTATAAAACCAATATTTTTCATAACTCATTTTTTTTCATGTCACCTTAAGGGTGTCCTGTGGAGATACAAACGTTCTTTTTTCAAACGGCTACCCCCTATTTTAATTACGGAATTATATTCGGGTTATTTTTCTGTGAATTTTGACGTATTGAAATTAAAATTTGAACGAGTAGTTTTTGAATTATTCAAATTTAAATATTAAGGAAAATCTTCCCTTGGGCACATAAGTATTTGGTTACGTACGCAGTTAGTAATATTACTATAAATCTACTCAATTAACCTTTAATCAGAAATAATTAGTCAATAAAATGTTCATAGATATCATTTCCTGTGTACGAGATTAAATTTTACATTTACAAACAATTAATTAGTCAGGTCGTCTTATCTCATTTACCTATTAAGAATAAATTAAAAAATATGTGCCCGATATGGACAATTTTCCTCGATATTTAAATTTGAAAAAAGAAAGTTTGTATCTCCACGCAGGACACCATTGAGGTGACGTGAAAAAATGAGTTATGAAAAATATTGGTTTTATAGTAACTTGAACGTTCCGGGGGGAAAAAAAATCCCCAATTTTGTATTTTTACGGCTAAAAATGGGGGTGAGCACGCTCAAAAAATCACCCTGTATACCGCAGTGGTAGTGATGATGATAATAATAATATATTCTCAATATTATTAAGCATATTATATTTTTTCGGAAGCCAAAATCGACGAGAAAAACAGATGGAGATCGGTATTGTTTTATACACGGGGATCCGATATTCGATGAATTTCGCTCATCTCTACGTACGAGAGGCCTATCCTGTACCAAATAAAAAAATACCCAAATCCCCTTGGAACCCGTTTGAATATCGTAAAAGTTTATCCTACCAGCATAGAGGATAGTGCCGTTTGTCACTTGAACTCAATGCGGCAAACTCGAATCGGTGGTCCTCACTAAATTACAACGAGAACAACAAAATATCGGGAAAAGGACAATATCTGATGGGAATGACGTTCTCGACAAATCGCAGGGTTAAAATCACGGGCTTGTGTAACCAAGACTTTTGTTCTCAAACTACGTCAAATATAAAATAAAAAAAGTCGGATTTTTATTTTATGCATTGCCCCCGCCCCCTCCATCCTCCTCCTATGTCTACAAAAATCAATCACTCGATGAATCGTTTAATTTTTGAACACGATATTAATTTATTTTTAATAACTTTTAAAATAAAACTATCTAATAATTATAATAATAGCTTCAGACTAAATTTATATTACCAAACGGACATAGTGGTCTTATTTTAAATGCAACGATAATTACTTTTTTCACGCGAATTACCATTAAAGGGTCAAGCCTATCTAAGTGGCACAGTAGAACAAAGTTTTGTTTTTTGTCAAGAATGAAATTAGTTTTGAAGAAGTTCGTTCGCATTGACTAATTAACTAATTAATGATTCTTAGACAATATTGTCAAGACTGATCTATGAAATTTAAATAATTACTGAACACTCTATAGGTAATAACTATGACAATTATTTTTTACATCTTCAAAATGAATTATTAAACAGTAATGCATAGTTGTATGTGCCTAATACATTTTATGATTATTAATGTTTTAGAATTTTTGAAATATGCTATTGGAAAAAGCAGCAAAAGCACAAATAACATCAGACCTAGATTGTGAGCTGCCCGAAAGAAGTTTATTCGTGCGATCTGGAAATAATAAAAAAAAAAAAAAAATTTCAGATATTCCAAAATTCTCTGACAACTCTGGTTTGTATATGAACATTATTTATTACGATAAGTGTATATTTTTTAATTTAAACTAATGAAGCTATGATTTTAGATAGTGACATAGATGACAATGATGTACGTAACACATACATGCTCAATGAAAATAATAATCATAAGTATGTTATCAATACAAATATTAAAAATATTTTCTATGCATTTAAATAAATCTCACGTTTTTCTATGTACGCCATATTAATTGAAAAATAATTTTAATAATAATTATTATTATATTTAGGTGTATATTTAATTTTTAATGCAATTATTGAATCTTCTGATAACTCAACAGATAAAATCGTTACAAATTCAATATCATTGTGTCATGTTACAATTAATGAAACTAATAGAGAGTCAACATCTCATTTTGCTGGTAAACATCATCATTTAGAAAAATATCTCATGGTTTTTCAAAATCTTAATGAAGTAATTTAATTTTTATAGAAACTATTATCATTAGATAATCTAGCACTCTACTTGTGAGCCCCAAAGACACACAAATAGCTTCAAATCATTTTTTACATGCAGGTTAATTTATTATTATTTTATATACTGCTGATGTAATAATTTCATTCATAACACTAATAGATTTCAAAGTTTACAAAGTTCTTCAACCGCAACGCTTATTACTACAACAAATTTTAGAACTTCGTCATCTAGTAATGATGGTAATAATAAACTACATAACTATTTATCTACTAAAATATTGATGCGATAATTAGTCTAATGTAATAACTTAAGTATCAGGTATCAAGATTTAAATTAAATAAATTTATACCTGTGTAATAAATATTATAATATGTCTACACAAATTTATTTAGTTACAATCAAATATAAAACGTTTCATGTGAGTATATTATGATAGAAAATACGTGACAATTGCCAACATTTTCTTTGTTGATGTTGGCATAACATCTTTATAGTATATTATAAATATAATGTCCTGTATAAAATTATATTATATTTGCGTTTTTAACAGAGGTCAATGAGTGTGTCTAGATTGTATAATTTAAAAGTATTTCTAAATAGAAAATATGTCTTTTGACAGAGTTCAACATACAACCACCGTATTAAAATAAAACACCTCAGTACATATTTTGAGGTTATTTTAAAAAGCGCATACTTGAAAATATACACAACATTATATAGTATACAGAGCTACTTCGTTTGCGCGCACACTTCCCCTCCCACTTACACAGTCTTTGGACGATCGGAGAATAATAAAATTAAGTTCACTGGACGGTGTGTGAATATTATCTCTAACGATCAAAAACAATATTATTATTATTATTATTACATAAATCACTGACCTTTTTACACCGGACCAGGGCGATGATGGTGATGAGGTTGCCGGGCACGCCGACCATCATGTAAATGACGCAACACACGCTGGCAAACGTCAGCAGCGCGGGCGAATATCCCTGGAACATCTCCTTGTCCAAGTCATTTTTCCAACTGGTCTCGGCGGTCCCGTTGCCGTCCGACGAACTGACGTTGTTTATATCGATGTTGATGTCGGTCCCGGACATGGCGCACCGACCGCGACAACGACGTCGGACCGGTTGACGATGATGTTGTACCCCACACCAAGTGACGCGTCGAGTCTACGCCGCGGTGACGTCACAAAGTCGGTTGCGTCGACGAACGCGACGACGATCGCGTCTCATCGTTCTGCGGTTCTGCGAGAGGGAAAACAAAAAACGTCGTTTCAAAACAATTTAAAGCCCAAAACCGAGTGCAACTGCTTTGCAAAATCACAACTCGTTTGCACATAGATTATTAAATTTCTAATGCGACCGCTCGTTCGCACATCGTAGATTATTTAAAAATAATCGTTTCTCTTCCCTCTTGCACAGTCTTTGGACTGTCAGAGGATATTTTAAGTTCACTGGCGCGAAAATTTCAAGTCTCTAATTCTTCTAGTTTTTGAGGTTACGGCTAAATTACTGAAATCGGTTCCGTGAAACATTCCCGTTCACCGCGCAATCCACCGTTTTTTACTAAGTTTTTCAAACAGTTTTTCCTCGTTGTTGGAAGAAAAAATATTGAGAATCTGAATTATTACTCTACAGGAATGCAATTTCTAATCAAAAACAGGTAGGTGGGTACTTTATGAAAAAGAAGTGTTTCTTCTAAAATCTAAAATATTTAAAAATCGCGCGTTCTTTGAAAATAGAGTCAGGGACGCCCCCTTGCGCGTCTCTACACAACAGTTTAGCGATGAGTGATGAATATTAATAAATTTTATCTAAGTATAACGAGTTAATATATACTTTTAATCATATACATATATCTTTGATCATGTTTAAAACCTTGAAAATAGCTATCGTTCATGAACCCATCCGGAGCTTCTCACATTCGAGGTGTGAAAAATACCCGTCTTGCGAAGAATAATACCCATCGTGCAAAGCATGTTCGGCTTTTTTTTAAAAATTCTTCTATATAGTGTGCAATACTTAAATAAAAACAGTTCTAAATATAATATACATCTTTGAAATTTAATCGTACAATTTTTTTTTTCACATTATTTATCTTTGCTCACGATAATATTTTATAAAGTTGGCCACGGTTCATTGAAAATCGTCCGTAGTCGTGTCCTCTTCTATTTCTATAGTCCCTAACCTCCCATAACACGGAAGAGAGGACTAAACTATGATTTTATATGGCACTATAATAATAATTAATTCACAAAATAACTTCTGATTCGCATGGCGTTTTCGTACCACAAAAATTAACACTATCAGCAAACTTGTTAACATATTTAAAAGTTTTTATTTTTATTACGACTCAACAAAGGTCGATACCCAATTTTCTGTAGGCTATTTGAATAATCTGAAAAAAATACATAAGACTAAAAACATATTTCATCCGATTTTGGTATTATATAATAAAATATGATTTTCCAAGATAAAACTACGTTCATTGTAGAAAATATGGTTTTCAAAGAGAAAAACTACGTCGATGTATCAATAAATACCCCCCCCCACACGCTACTGGAATCCCGTAAATAACTGTATAGATAAAGTAAGAATATTTATCCATTTTTAAATCCAATTAAAAATGGTCTTGATTTAACCGCATTCTCATGAAACGAATTTGAAAATAATTATTTTCTAAACGACATTATAAACGAATTTGTTACTTTATGTGGATTAAATTGAAAAAAAAAAAATTTCATAATATTTTTAAATAAATAATTATTTATTACATATATATATGTTTTAAACCACCTATTATAGATTAAATTCAAACACATAAAAACATTATATTGAAAAACATAAAATAACATAATGAAACTAAATTGATACTTTTTAAAATTTCTTCAAATCCTTATTCATGCATATTGTATACTTTACTTTCTAAAAAAAAAAAACTTGTTAATTCATTTTACGATTATAATTATTGATCTAATGGTATCCAAAAGATTTCTAGATTCTTACATTATTTTATTGAATAATTTCATTTCAAAAATTTCAAAAATTTTAAATCAACAGCAAGTCAAAAAACGGGATCAATATGGGACAGACTTGAATAATACGGGACAAAAAGCGTCCTGAGAGAAGTTTGTCAGGACAACAGGACAATCCTGTATAAAACAGGACGTATGGTCACCCTATGCTAGGTAGTTTTTATATTTTACCAAGCGTGAATAAAATTATAAAAATTTAAAAGTTATCGTCATGTTTAAACGGTGTTAATATAATATGATTATGAACGTTTACAGAGTAGGTACATAATAATATTATGTATAATTATTAGTGATTACGATTTAAATGTTCAGCGTCACGTAAGGGTTTTACGTTTTTTTTTTTTTTTTTTGGCAAAGAATATTCTCTTATATTATTATCTTTTGTCGTGATTGCTAGTTTAACAGGCCGTAAATTCCTCTCATTCGAAATAATATGTATTTAAATAGATATTGTATAATAACAAAAATAAGACAATTATTACTCTATTATCGAATGTATTGTCGAACATTAATTATTTATTATAGCGTCGGAACAAAGTTCACAAAGTTAATATTTAATATTTACCACGTTTAATTTTCACCACAGTTACGTCAAATAATTTATGTATATATTATTCATAAAAAAGAAAACAATGTATTGTAAATCAAAATCTTCACTCCGCTCAGTGTCTGTAAATACGTATATATTTATAAAATATAATCGTAACACATTTATTTTTTCTTCGCGAATATTTTCAAACTAAATTATTTTACATGATATCTTTTCGTCTATCTCCGCAGTTTTTATTCTATTGTTCTCGTTATTATTCTGCTGCGAGACGCATTCAACAGGCCATTATATTATATTATAATAATTAGGACTGTGAATTTGTTGGAAAGCGCATTTTTTTTTTTTTTTTTTTTTTTGATGAATGTCAAACATAGCTTTGTAAGTACATAATTTGAATTATGCAACAACAAATCCATGTATGAAACTTTTATTTTGCATTATTAGACGTTTTTAATTTTTAGATCATTTTTTTGCATTTTTAAGTCATATTTTCCTCTTTTAGTTCAATTTTCGGTATTTTTAATTAAGTTCCGTCAGTTAACATCTTTCGAAAACCTTTTTTTGTTTTACACAGGCTGTATATACGTCAAATTTAAAAAAAATTTTAAAAATGTTTCAGGTGAATAATATCATGCAATATTAAAATTTAACTAACAATTAAAACTTTTTCTATTGAATTAACATAATATTATGCATGTAAAATTCAATCTACTAATGTAGTAATGTATAATATCCTATAACATTAATATAAATATAAAAATTAAATTAAAAACTATTTCAAGTGCATATTTCATTGCATTTTTTTCGACATTTTTAATGCATTTTTTAAGGTTTTTTAGTGCATTAAATTCAATGCCCTAATAATAATATATTACAGTCTTACGTACGATGTACGATAATATACCGTGTGAATGTAAAGTTCACATCATATTTCCATCGATATAAAGAATATAATTATCACGCTAAAGCGTCAACTGATTAAGAGACTGTGGTAAAAATACCTGCAGAAAACTACATTTTGGAAATCGGAAATCACTGACTTGACCGCAGTTCGACTAGTCCGGACGCCACATGTGTTGCTCATTAAATGAGAAATAAAAACGCGCTGCTAACAGAACGCCGCGTAATATAAGGAAAACAAACTCCCACTTGTAGCACTCCCGAGGGATATGCAAATCGAGTTTACCACTGGCCGTAATAAATGACAATTCAACTGACATAAATAGATACAGTCAAAAAATCGTATACTATTTGTATAACACATACGACTTATGTCGAATGAACCACCTCTTGGAATTAAACTGTCTTTTTAAAAATCGTTCCACGTACCTATTTAACATGGACGTCGAACTCAATATATTTAATCATATCAATGATGTTCTGTTTTCATAATTTTTTATTTTTTTCAAAGAGTTTATGTTCTGAATCGTCTCGTTCAAGACTATGATTTTTCGCATTAGTTTATCAACTGTTTTCATAGTTAAAAGAGAATATTTTTAGGCTTATAGATCCTGTGAGTGGAGCCGAAAAATTATTTTCGTTGAAACACATTTTCTACCCGGAAAAATGCACGAATCAGTACATTCAAGAAAATATTTTCAAAACCAGATACTATATTTTATTATTATTTCATAACACATTAGCTGATGTATTGAAAATTTTGAAAATATTGTACAAGTTTACTCATATAATATAAGGCGACTAAAATTTTATTTTATAATACCTGCTTTTGTTAAAATCAGCTATTTCCATTTTTGTATCTTAGAATCCTAAACTTCCAAAACACTGTAAAATGTATAATTCTCATGAATAATACATCATACATAATATATACATTTTTACAGTGATTTTTATTTTTTAATTTTACTTTTTTTTATGGGTAAATGTTTTCGTATGGAAATACTTGGCCAAAAGTACCTGCAACTTTTTGAATCACAATTTTCCTCCACATAGTACTTTAATAGGTCATTTTTCAAAATTCTCAATAGTTTTCTCGAAATTTGTAAACTTTATATTTTATTACAAACATTATAAAAATTTAAATATAGATAAACAATATAGTATGAAAAATATTTTAGCTTGAGAAAATTTTGAAAATGCCAAAAAAATGTTTTGTAAATTTTATTAATTCACTAAATATGTATTATATACTATAGTATATATTATTACTAGTATTTTTTTTTTTTTTGACTTTTCTCTATGAATATAAAACTGGAAGATTATTAAATTTAATACGGGGGGGGGGTATACAAAAGCATAAATGGGGGAATGGACCTTAATACCGATTGAGAATCCTTCGAGAACTCAATAGGAGGTCATGATGTAGAAAATAGCTTTGTTTTTACGTTTTTTACTTCCAAGCTCGATTCAACATTCACCATCGTCGTACACCGAAAAAGGATTTAAAGCGCGTTAACTTTCTCGATTTTTATTCAAGTGAATTTTTTTTTTTTTTGTCGTTATTACCTGGTTAGAAACGAACGACGGGGGGCGTGCGATCCGGGATACGATTCTTCTTCGAAAGTCGAGCGTTTTTTCTCTAGTTCACTCGGACGTCGACGAGTATGGCACGTGATCGGTAAGAAAACAAAAAAAAAAAATTCAAAAAGTTTCAAAATCGAAAAACGCGACGGACGCGTTTCCCGTGTCGTTCGCGATTATTAAAATTATTCGATCGTCGACACGAGTTTGTGCACGGGATACGCGGGCTAGGAGACGCGGAATCTTCCCGGGAGACGACGAGATTTCCCGGGACCACCGGGAGAGCGAACCGGGAACGGGGTCGACGACGGGGACGTTTGGCAGACCTCGGCGGCAGCGGCGTGACTGCCATGTGGTCGCGTCGTCTCGCAGGGATTGCGCTCGCCGCCGCCGTCGACGCCGCGCCGCCACCGGTGTTCTCGGGAACGGGAGGGCAAAGACCTAATATCCCGGCCCCCGCCGCCAACACGCTATACCTGGCGCCGCGCGACCCCCTTGCAACTCGGCGGCGGCAGAGTAAAGTGCAACGACGGCGACCGCGACGACACGTCACGGAATAATTTCATTATTGCGACGACGTCCGTAGGCCGTGCGCGCAGACTCGGAGGGTCGCAATGACTGGAGGTGCATTAACGGTCCATTTTTTCGTTTTTTTTTTTTTTTTTTTTTTTTTTGGGGGGGGGGGCAATGGCGGGGG
>JAIPRM010009628.1:0-14563 GCA_025469315.1 Stegophylla sp. TES_Ste_2020 | reverse complement strand
TAAATATATTCGTATACTATTCACAACAACACATGTTCAATGGTAATTCCTAATTTCATATTTCAGTCGACAGTCTCTTATCTTCATAGATACGAAAATACGATAAATGATAAATCATTTACATCGAAATGTTTTTGTATTTTTCATTTTACGAAAAACAATTTCACGACCGCTATTTAAATTGTAACTGTGCCGACTCGATACAATCAAATTTGCCGAGTGGGGGGGTGTGACATCCCCCTACACCCCCCCCTAACGCCGACCCTGGTCTCATATTACACGGACTGCCATGTATATGTATGCACTATTATTATTACAGCACTTGGTTCGATTCCAGCCTGGTACTCCGAATTTTTGCATTTTTTTTTTTCTTATATTATAAACTTACTTCGTTCAGAATCGTTTTACTGAAGAAATGATTTATCGTTTCTTTAAAATTCAATACACCCGTCAAGAGAATCCCACCCGTCGTGCGAAGTATGTCCGGCTTTTTTATTTTTGTTTTTCTGTAAACACTTTTTCGTTTAGAAATACTTATTCAAAAGTCTCGAACAGTAACTTTTTGAAACAGGGTGCCTCTTGTTGGTACTTTAAGGAGTTTATTTTTTGAATTTTTGAATTCTTCAATTTTTTTGAGAGGCAAAAAATTATCGAAAATTTGACAAAAAAGTCTTTGAAACCATAATTTTTGATCAAACTTTATGAAAATTTAAACATATTTCATATTTTAAAATACTATTAACATTTTTCTAAAACAGATTTTCTAAAAGTTTCATATTCTAAAACAGATTTTCTAAAACTAAGCATTCTAAAACTTGATTTTCGAAAACATGCACCTAAATCGTATTATAATATAGTACCGTAATTTCACGTTTTACGTCAGGTTTCATGTGTTTTTCTTATTAAAAAACAAATTTCTTTAAAAATTACAATTCATTGTTATTTTAGATTCTGAGTGGAGCGAAGAAGCTAGTGTTTTACAATTATGTTTTTTGAATTGATTCTTAGAAAAATCAACCAATTTCTATAGATAACTTTAAATTAGTTGGGAAATAAAAAAGGTTGGAATGATTTTGTAATTGTACAATTCAATGTTGAAAACAATCATTAATTTTGATTTTTTAATCCCCTCACTCAAATTGTATCTACGCCACTGGGTGTAGTTACGTATTTTTCCTGAGTAGGGTTTATAATGTATATATAAAACCACATTCCACAGTTGTTGTAAAAAAATATGACATATTAATTTGAAATTACATTCAATATTATCCTCTGTTTAACGTCATAAAAAATTGATTATGTCTGCAGTGACGCGCGGTTATTATTGTACACGTATGTAGTACCATTGATTATAGATTTTATAATCAATGGTAGTCGGGGATATTTCCATAGACATATAATTACATGTTTATGGATATTTCTGTGGTACGCACGCGGCTTACAAGTATCATGCATTTTGTTTTGAGCGCGTGATAACATGGTCTGTGGTGACAGGTTGTGATAACGACCTCGCGCCATGAAAAAAAATTTACTCGCACGCTCCAAGCAGTTTTTACCAACTAACATAAAAAATGTATGATCAGCAAACGATGATGACTATACGAAATAATATTGTTAAGTTGACGTAAACGGCAGTTTTGTCGAGTCCCGTGTAATAGTGCATGTGATATTAGAAGCTATTGCTAAGTGATTTTGGACGTCGGAAGAGACGGCCGAGAACGAAATACCGAAATAATATATTGTTTTTCATAAGCGCCGTCAACGCTGTTACAGTTAGCCACGACCAATGCATTGATGACGATGACATCCACGTTCAGGTGAGGAGGTCGTTGTGAAATCGATCTGTGTTCTGGGGGATGTAGTTTGGTTTGGGGTATTTTTTTTTTCTATTGACACATTTATTTTGTGTACAGCAAGTTCGACGAGTACGGTTTTGAACGCTCTGATAACTTCGACTATGCCGAGTATGATAAGTTTATGTCTTCGTACCTGACCGTGCTATCCAAAAGGTCGATGCGATGGTCTCGTCTAATGGCGTCCAATCCTCTGCTGAAAAGGAACCATCGACTGAGAAATTTTATTCGCAAAGGAATCCCTTTGACACTTAGAGCACAGGTATGACTGTCGTGTTAGTTTACTGTTTACAAAGTGTATAATTCCACCTCATGTTCAGGTCTGGACAGCTGTCAGCGGTGTTCAGAAAATGAAAGATGATTATGGGTCAGATCTGTACCGTAAAATGCTTAGACAATCAGTCGATGAGGATATTAAAAACACAATCATTGTCGATGTTCCCAGAACATATCCTAATAATATTTTTTTTAAATTGCCTTCCAAGAACCAATCTGCACTGTCCAGAATATTACACGCCTTTGCTGCACATAATTCATACATTGGATACTGTCAGGTACTTATAAAAGTTAAATCGCGTTTAGTTTTCTTTATTTTTTGTATCTATAAAAATAATAATACAATTAATGAGACTGAGTGGATTATTAATATAATTGAAAACTTATTGTTTTATACTTACAAAATACTATTGAACTGAGATTTTATTTCATCTGACATAACTATGAGTACCTATTTACACCAAATTTATTTAATTAGGTACATTTTTTTAAAAATTATTAAATATAATACAAATAAATTCAATGAATCAGATTTATTTTATTTACAATAAAGTTAAATAATAACACTTGTTTTGTTTCAGATCTTTGTATTTTTATTCTGTTAAATAAATATTGTTTTTTATTTGTATGATGATATTTATGTAAGAAAATTGTTGAGAACTATCAATATTAAATTCATTTTTGTTGAAAGTATACTATTTGATAAAAAATATTTTATTTGTTTTGAAATTTTAATATTCTGATATTTTTAAGTTTGAGTATTTATCTTTATGAATTACTATTTATTTTAGCCTTCATATTTTAAATTTTTGTAAAATCATAAAATATATATAATATAATCATAATCAATGTGGCATAGTGATATATAAATTAATAAAAAATAAAATTTATGTCATTTCCCAAAAATAAATAACGGATTAAATTATTTCTAACTTCAGATTATGACAGAAAGTCATATAGTTGTTACCCCTATTAATATATTTAGTAGTATTGTCAGTTTATATACAATTTTAAATTCTGAACGAAGTGAAAAAAAATGTTGGACATTTTTCTAATTTTTTTTCCTCCTTTATATAAGATAAAAAAAAAGTAAAGTAAAGTAAAGACAAGAAAGCCGGACATACTTCTCACCATGGATATTCTTCGCTCTTCGAGTTAGATACTCTAGGTTAGTGTTGACAATGACGACTATTATTGTTCTTTATATTATTAACTTCTTTCGCTCAGAATCGACTTATTGAAGAAATTATTTATCGTTTCTTTAAAATTATACATACCCTTCAAAAGTATTTGATCCGAGGAGTCAAGAATATGTGTGGTGGGAAGTATGTCCGACTTTCTTGAATTTATTTTACTTTACTTTTTTCATGGTAAAACTGATAATTAGTAATAGTTTTGTAGCCTTTAGAATATTATTCAATATTTTACAATAAATTGATGTTAAAAATAAAATACTTTTTTTTACAGGGTTTAAATTATGTAGCAGGTTTATTGCTGTTGGTTACAAAAGATGAAGAAACTTGTTTTTGGTTACTTAGAGTATTGGTAGAAAAAATATTACCAGATTATTATTCTAGCACTATGGATGGTGTTATTGTGGATATTGAAGTTTTTTCTCGTCTTGTACAGTAAATAATAATAATAAATATATATGTACTAAAAAGTTTAATAATTTGACATTGGTTAAATTAACTTTTAGTCAGCTTTGAATTTTTTTAGATTCTGAGTGGGGGGCGAAGAAGTTGGTGTTTTTACTATGTTGTTTATTTATTATAGATTCTGAGATGAGTGAAGAAGTTTATGATTTTACAATGATCTTTTTTTTCTGCTGTAAACATTTTTTCGTATAGAAATTAGAAATTTTATACACCAATGTTAAAATTATTACTCTGTTTAATTTGTACAAAGTATTGTTTTCATTTTTATATCATGTGTATTCTTTTTTTCTAGACAAAAATTTCCTGATGTATCACAGCACATGGCTAGTTTAGATATACCTTGGGCTTTGATCGCTACGAAATGGTTTATATGCCTTTTTGCTGAGGTTTTACCAATTGAGGTTTGTTTAATAAAATAGGTGTAATTTTATATAAAGTTTTAAAATTATTTGAATTATTTTTAGATTCTGAGTGGAGTGAAGAAGATAGTGTTTTTACATTGATGTTCATTTTTTTTCCGTTATCACTTTTTCGTAGTGTAAAACTTATCCAAAAGTTTTGACCAGGTACTTAGTGAATCAGAATTTGGCTCTAGATGGTACTTAAAAGAGGTCATTTCTGAAAATTTTCAATAGTTTCTCCAAAATTAGAGAAAAACGCCTTTCTTTAAAATATATATTTTTTTTAATCCTCCATTATGGAAATTTAAATATAGGTAAAAAATAGTATAAATGATGAAAGATATTTTTAATTTGTGATTTTTTTTTTTTTCTAATCAAAAAAATATTTTTTCCTATTCTTTGTTTTTCAACCTGTTCTCAGTTTTTGGGTAGGAAAATTTGAACTCATTAATTTTATTGTCTTACATAAACTAAAGCTCTGCTCAGAATTGTTTTATTGAAGAAATGATTTATATTAGGGTTTCTCCTCATCTTTTTGAGATCCATGCCCCCTTTATAATATTGTATGAGATCATGCCCCCTTCCCCACATAAAGATTAGTAAATCTTTTCAAAAGGTTAAATTAGTATCAACTTGTAAAGAGATATTCACATAATTTCAGTCATACAATACTATTTGAACTATTTTATTCATTTTTAACATACAAAACTCTTTAAAACATTAATTTTAATCAAACTTAATTTAATTAATTATTTATTATCCATATCAAATAGTAACACAACTAAATAAAAATAATAATTGGTTATAAAAAACAAAAATGTAAAGAAAATAGAAACCAAATACATTTTTAACACAAAATGTATCTTTTATATAACAAGAAAGAAACCAATAGTGGAGTTTCCTAAAATATATATTTATTCATTTTCCAAAATGTTGGCGTTGGTTTGAACTTCAAAAAACAACCCTCCTTGTGTACGCGCCTGATTGTACTGATATTTTTAAAAAAAAAAATTGACCTTTTTAATTATAAAAAATTAAATTATGTTTTACCATGAATAAAATTGATTTCTTGTATTAAGCATCAAAAAATATTTTCAAACTCTAAACAATGACAATTGTTCGAATAAATATATTAAAAACGCAAAAATCTTCTGTACATCTAAAAAAAAATTTACATTTCATAAGCATTTTTACATTTACCTGTAAATTTGTGTTTTTTTTTCAACTCTTTTGTTACATGGGATAAATTTTGTGAAAAGTACATTTATAAGCATAAAAAATTATACGTTATTTTCAAACAAGTTACCAAAGTATTAAAAAATATGCTAAAAAAAACACAAATATGGATTTAATACTATTATTTTAAACATGTTCTCTCCTCTGAAATTTTATCACGTCTCCACACCCTTCAAGTTTAGAACCATTAATTTATCATTGATTTAAAATTTAACATTCATCAAGTCCCATCCGAGGAGTGATGTGAAGTATGTCCGGTTTTTTAATGATAAAATGTAAATAACATTTACGTATCAGGTATCTCTAAATTAGGACCTTCAGGCCAAATCTGGTAGTTTTGATTTGTCCCTTGAATTGTAACAAATGATATTACTTTTTTTTCTCTTTAAGCTTTTTAAAACTATGTTATAACCTAATATTATGTTTTAATATACAAAAACATTTAATCGATTTAAGAATATTTATATACAACTGGCAATCTTATTATATGATATATTTTACTGGGTTAACAAGAGTACAAAACTTACAAACAACTTTTGAATTAATAAGAATTTGTTATTATATGTTTATTCTTTTATTTTCTCCTTATACGCTATATTTATTTAGTAATTTGTGTGTAGGTATGATCAAACTTAAACTCAAATCAAATTTATATTTTTACATGTCTAAATTAAATTCATATTAAATTTAAAAATAATTTATATATTTTGCATTAATATTCTTATATTAACATTTATATAACATTTAAATATTATAAATAATATTATCATTTGAGTATTTTTAAATTAATTTTATACAAGATGCAGCAAATTAAACAGTGCAGTTTCAACAAGTTGGATTTTCCTGATTAGTTTGCCTTGGAATTAGTCTAATTTTGTCAGGCAGCTCATGTCATTTTTAGTTGTTACCATAGTTTGGTCAGGTGAACTCAGGGCTGGGGTTTTGCTGTCCATATGTTTCCTATGTGCTTTGTCTGTGTGAGGGGTGACCTGAAGCGGTCAACGCAATTGCCCGATTCAAGTATTTGTAACTTTTTCTTGTGGGGCTACCTAAAGGAAAATGTTTTTAAACATCAGACTCACACTTTAGAAAAACTCAAAGAGTGAATTCGGAAGAAAATCTCCGCTATACCTCTCGAAATGTGCAAAAATACGTCTGAAAATTTTGGAATCGACTTCATTTATGTATCACTGCTGAAGACCATCATCTTTCTTATGAACTTTTTTAAGACTTAATGAACAAAACAGCTTTATGTATCAAACTTAAAATTAATCTCATTTCTTTAAGTCGTATTATTTTTTTTTAATAGACTTTTGAAACTGCACTGTCCATTATGCCGCCCCCTGTACTTGTATAAAATTAAAAATTGTATGCTTTTTAAAAAAATTCACTTATTTTAAGATCAAAAACATGTTTTATGTGAATACATTTTAACCCAGTTGTAAATATTCTACTAATTTAAAATTTTTTCACAATATAGAAGGAAATTTTATTTATGACGTAGCGTTTTTATTTTTTTGATAAAGTTATTGTGTAAAGTAAACAGTTATTAAAACTTAAACTTCCAAGATTTTATGTACTTTTCAAATCTTTATAAAATGATACTGAGTTGACATGTTTCAAAAAAAATAAAATCACTTCTTCACAGAAAATACTCTCTTTGTATAGTGTAAAATTTCTATGTATTTATTTTTAATGTTATCCCTGTAAAATATGTGTAAAATAACTTTTAATTATGTTTGACAGAATATAACACAACTACACAACAATAAAAGAAAAAGCTAATACACAGACTATTTTTAAACTTTATTCCAAATATATTTAAATATATTTAAGTTGTTAGATTATAATTTTTCTTAAAATTTTATAAAAATTACCTATAAAGAATCCCTTATAAAAGACTGGGTAGTTTGACTTAGTGTCCATTTGATTCTAGAGTAAAAAAGTTTGGAGACCTCTGATATATAATAAACATTTGTTCCTAATCTTTTATGATTGCATTTATATAACTTAAAAAAGTGTGTACTTCACATCTTAGGGTGATCTTTCCACCTTGAGTGGGATACTCTTGGCGGATATACTGAATTTTAAAGAAACAATAAATCTTTTCTTCAATAAAATGATTCTGAGCAGACCTTCAGTTAATATACAATAATGATAATTTTCAATATGTTCAATATTTGTTATTTACTAACAGAATAAGACATTTGCAATTTGTTATTCGTGTTTATGATCAAATTTGTGTAAAAAATTACTTATTAATAAGTACTAGTATCACCATGTAGTTCGGTCAGAATAACAAAAATTAATTCATTTTTGTGTGATTGATTCTGATTTTACATACTGTTCTGATATACGTTCATTGAACTTAAATGTTGAACTAAAAATAATTTTGTTACATACATACATTATTAACGAAAAATGAAAATAGATTTTTCATATATTTCCCTACGCCTAATGAATATTCCATAAATAATTTAAAATTATTATAAAATCTATTTATAATATTACCTTAAAATAAAATAAATTAAAGAGGCTCGAATTATCATAAATCAACATTAATTCGCTACAATATAAATTGTACTAATATTTATTGTGTCGCCAATTACGGTTGAAAAGAGTGCAAAATATTTAGTTTACCGGGTAAAATTTAAACCTGGTACTGTCACATTTAAAACTGACACCTTAACCAGTACGCCATCAGAACAGTGTTGAAAACTGTTTTAATAGTAGGTATTTAATAAAATTACCAAAAATATTGAAATTAAAAAATAGAATAATTCGAAAACTATAAATGTGCACATGGATTTTAATTCACACCATCATTCAGTGTCGAAAAATGTATGAGATGGTGATAAAACATTACCAACCTTCTTGAGTGTTAGTAAACTAGAAATATATCATAATACAATAGTCACTCGATAATTCGAAATTCAGGATACTAAGCTAAAAATTCAGTTTATAGAGGTTTTTAATTTAACAAGTGTTCGAATAATCTATAGAAAAAAATTAATTTGAATTATAGAGAAATGAAAAATTGTTTGTATGTTTTACATTTATTTAGAAATTTATTAATTGACATTCATTTATTATAAAATATATTATAGTATTATTATGTTTTAAATTTACTAATTGATATTTAGTTATTATATTATTATACATATTTTACATATTAAAGTAATCTGTTATTTATTTTTTTGTTATAAATTGTTGGCTACAATCTGGTCCATTATCTTAACTGTTTTATTTGATTTCAACAACTGTTTACCCAGTGCAGAGGTTTATTTTGGTAAAATGATACAATTAAAGTTTAGATTAGTTGCGATTATTTATAAACTATGATAATATTTAATCATATCATTATTAATTTCATTATGAGTACAAAAATAAATTGTACATAATCTTTATACATATGAATATATATTTAATGGACAGACATTTTGAATTATCGAGGGGACCGGAATACATGTATTTTCTTCTATTTATAGAGGTTTTCTCAAGAAAAGCCTTTAGTTCAATTTATGAAGTTTTTCGAATTATCGAGTGACTACTGTATTTGTCTATACTCTCCAACTTTTTTTACTGCATTAGTTAAATGCGTGCATATTAGTATATGTGAGATCAGTGTACAATTACATATAAATGTATTAATTTTGTTATTCTGGTTAAATTTCAACCACTTGGTGATACTAGTACTTATTAGTTATTATTAAGTAATTTTTTACACAAATTTGATCATAAACACAAATAACGAATTGCACATGGCTTATTCTGTTATTAAATAACAAATGTTAAACATATTGAAAGTCATGATTATTGTATATTAATTGAAGTTCCTCACAGAATCGTTTTATTGAAGAAATGATCGTTTCTTTAAAATTTAACAAACCTTCCAAGAGCAACTCACCTGGGGCGTGAAGAACACACCAAGGTGTGAAGTACACACTTTTTTCCTTTTCATTTAATATTGCTATTATTACTCCATTAAAAATATTTTAGTAATTTAGTAGATCGATTCATCCAATGAAAAAAGTAGTAACTCCATTTTGTTAATTGTTCAGGTGGTGGCAAAATAATATTCATCCTTTATATTTAATTCTATTTTTTTTTTTTTTTAATTATTATGCATTCAGCCTATATGGTAAATCCATAAATTAATTTTTGAATGTTCATTAAAAATCATTATTATTTCAACATATTTTTTGAAAAACTAGCAAATTTTTTTCTGATGTACGACTTTTTTGTGGAAAATACCTCATATTACAACTTTTTTGGGAAAATGAAAGATTGTATCTCAACCTATAACTTTTTCATGGAGAAATTTAGCAGACGTATAACTCTTCAAATTGAAATATTATTTTTAAACTGGGTAAGGCAGGGGAACTGCCTTATTTTAAAATTGAATAATTTAATTGTTCTTTATGTTACAGAGAAACATTTAAAGTTTTTATTTATAGTAAATAATCTAACTTGTTGCATCCTGTTTGTATATAATTTTGTTGAGAACAATGTGTTAACAATATTATACATTAATACATATCACCTTGTGGATGGGTATATTTGGTTTGTTTTGAAATTTTTGAATAAATATACAACCTTCTTTGGTGGTAAATATTTTTGAAGTAGGTTGTAACTGATGATATAACTTAATTTGTCCAAAAACATCATCTAGGTAAATTATAAAAGATTTATTATTTCTTTAGGATAACTGAAGATACGATAATATTTGTGATAATAAAGAAAAATATTCTTTTTAGAATATAGTTGTAATTAAAAAAAAACAAAAATAGAGTTTCATTGGATGTGTTGAAATAGTGTATTTGTTAAAAGTCTATATACTTGTAGACATTATTTACTAACAACCAACTGTTTTTTGTACACAATTTATTTTTCCTTAAACATAAAATGTACAAATTAATAATTTTATTTTGTATGTGATTATGTAATTCTGTTTCTGTATTTTGTTTTTAGACAACTTTGAGAGTGTGGGATTGTTTATTCTATGAAGGATCTAAAATCTTATTCAGAGTTGGTTTAATGTTGGTAAAACATTATAGAAAAGAATTGCTGGCATGTGAAAATATTGCATCATTATCAGAATGTTTTAAGTTGATTATTCAACAGCCATTTCCTCTGAATTGCCATATTTTTATTGAAGTATGTTTTCAATATTTTGCAGATAACATTTTTAAAGTGCATATTAAGTGTTGAAAAGTTATTGTATTTTTTTTTTTTTTTAGAAAATGTTTACAGATATTGGATCATTATCCATGGCATTAATAAATGATCTTCGTACACAAGTATCTGCTGAACGTAATGTTGAAAAGTCTACATATAAAAATCGAAAAGGCTAGACAGCTATTGTTACCAATTAATTATCATATTTTGTTATTAAGAATAATATTTGTGTAAATAAATAAATTCTAGTCATGTGTTCTATGTTTGAATGTCGTGTGGTCAATATTTGAAATTTGGCAACAAACTTTTCACTGATTAATTAATGTTCTATACAAATTATTGTTGACTATTAAGTATTATATTTATATCTGCCATGTTTTTAACAGTTTTTATGTGTTCCAGGATAAAAGTGTAAAACGTGTCATAAACTAAAATAGCATTATTTTACAGTTAGATATTTTTTTAACTGTTTTTCTCTACTATTGTACTGTCAAACAGACCATATCTGTCTCAAGTATTATTATGTATTATTATAATATCTCACATTTATTATTTTTATGACATTACTAAATGAACCATATCATATTATTTTAAATGATTATGTAGAAAATTATGTTTTAAATATTTTAAAATTTTATGTTTCTTCCATTACCTGTAATAGAAAAAAAGTGTTCTTTTATTTTTTTATTTATATGTTTCTTATTTTTGTCGTTAAATGAGAAATGTCCAATGAATCAAATGATTATAATATTAACTCAAAAGGGTATTTATAAACCTAAGTACAAACACTAAATAAAAAAAATATATGTATACAATGAATCAATATTATAAATCCTTTATTTTTAAATTACTTTAGCATTTTTGTTGTCAGTTCATCATAACTGTTTAAATCATGTACAAAATGTTTGATTTATTTTGACCAGTGTCTTTACAATGATTTTCAGTGAATAAAGTTAAATAAACATTTATGCAAATTATATTAAGAAACATGAATTATTAATACTTTACAGTAGAGTAAATGTGAATGACTAGTCAATACTATTTTGTACTGTTAAGATTTGTGTTTCTGGAAATAATTAGGGTATTTTATTGATTTCTTAATTGTACATCTGAATGCAGCTAAAACGTGCTACAATTTGATACAAAATATTTTTTTATCAATTCATTATTTAGTGTTATAATATAATTAATATTGTTTTATACTCTAATAAGTCATTGATTATTGGTCATATGGTTTCACTCATTATCTTAATTATAAAATTGTAATTTTATTTAAAATATATGATTTTAGTTTAATATTGTGTTTTGTTGTTGTCTTGTTGGCCATAATAAAGTTTTACTAAGACTACAACTTGAGAATAATTATTATTTTTTATTTTGAGACTGTCATTATGATACTACATAACTACTATATAATTACAAATGTTCCAAAAGAGACAAATAACCAAATAATTAGTTTCTGAAAATCGTTCAGTTCTCTTTCCTCAAAAAGGGAAAAAGATCTCAATCAGTTTTTGTCTAGTTTTTACTAAATTTAGGTCTTTCTGAAGAGTACTTCAAAAACGATATAAACGTATGTTCGGTTTTAAATAGTAATTTAGAGCCAAATTATGTTTCAAAAAGTCGGTGGTCGAAACTTTTGGATAAGTTTTATTGTACAAAAAGCTAAAATGTTAATGGAAAAGAAAAAAAAGAAAAAGTAAACATCATTATAAAAACAGTAGCTTCTTAGCTCCACTCAGAATTTAAAACGTTGTTGTTTATTTTTAAGCAATTTTTTGCAATTCATTTTTGTGTAAATTATAAAAGCGTGAATTATAAAACATAAATGTAAAAGTAATTTAATAGTGTGTATTATAATTATTATGTAGTTGTATAGTTTATACTTACAATAAAATGATATTTAGTTAATAAAATAGTGCGTAGGTGGTAAATATATTTAAATTTTACATTTTAAGTATAAACTGACAGTATAAAATGCAAAGCCTAATATCATATAGAACATTTTGAAACCATGTATACCTTATCTAACCAAATATAATAACTAAGTCCTTGATGACCTAAAAATATGTAAAAAATGCATAGAATGACATAAAAATGTGAAATAATGACATTAAAAATATACATATTTTACAATTTTTAAACTCGAAAAAAAAATATTATTCAATGAATTTAGTGAAATTTATTTTTTGTCGAAATTCTTGAAGTACTACAATAAAAATGACATTAAACATTTATGTTTTATCTTTTATAAACTTGAAAAAAAAAATGTAAATACTATTGAGGATTCTACAAATTCTAGAAATGTAGAATTTCTACTTTTCTTAAAATTTTGTTTTTTGTCCACTCTGTAACAAAAAAAAAAAAAAAAAATAACATACCTACTAATTATATTTGCAAATAAATAAACAAAGTGTAGAAAAATGAAAAAAATATTAAAAAATGAAAAAAATATTAAAAAATGACTATAAATCGAAAAATTCCCCAAAAAATGCAAAAAAATGTAAAATAAAAATTGTGCCATTAGATTTTGTATTTCATGAATCAAATTTCTGTAGAGACGAGCAATACATTAGAGGAGAGAAGAAAAAAGATGCAAATGCATCAAGTTCCAGGCCCTATTAATCAGGGTTTGGAATGAATGCAATTCATGAGTACATTCAATTTTTACATTATGAATTATGAATGTGAATGCATTTATTTCACAAACAAATATGAATTGAAATTGAATTTAATTATGCATTCTTTTTCTAATCACATGGAAAATATATAATATTTTAAATACCAAAAAAAGTTTTTACTTTTTATTGTAAAGCTCTTGTAATAATATGGAGTCCTTGATTAATCAGTTGGTCACTCTCACTATCACTCGTCAACCTTAGAGTATTATACACTATCTACATAATCTGCGGCAAAGTCTTTGAATATTATCGGCTCATTTTCAACCACAATAACAAATAACGGTAACCAGCGCGTTTTGGTCCCCTTATCTTTAGTCTCCGTGTTTTTCCTTATCACGCACCACCAAATAAACGATGAGAAAATGTTAACGTTGTTATTCAGCTTTATTTTTATGTCGCATTAGTTCATGCAATATATAAAATGCCTTGTTAAACACAATAAATAAATTAATATATGTTTTATTAAAATAACATGAAAAAATTTTTTATATGAATGTGGTTAAGAATGCATTCTTTTCTTAAAAGAGTGCAAATATGAATGCATTCTTTTTTGAAAAATTGAATGTTGAATGCAAAATATACATTCAATTTTAAGCTCTATGAATGTGAATGTGAATGCATTTATTTTTTGAATGAATGTTCCGAACCCTGCTAATAATAACCTATATAAAACTGGAAAGAGAAATGTATGCCATCAATGCGCGGGGAACAACTCGATCACAGTGTGATTACATCAGAAATTTAAACGGGAACCAATTCAACCCATTTCTTTCAAATGGAAACCAATTAGGTCAAACCAAATATGTAGTAAAAATCATACGAACGGGCAATGCATGTTTATTATTAAATATAAATAGTAGAGCCGTTTCCCCGAGTAACCAAACGTATTAGGGTCCCAGCCATTCGATATCTCGTGTCTGAGTAATTTACCGCTCACGAATCGGCAGCTGTAGCCAGATTATACGATTACTGCGTCTGGTAATATGGTTACATGAGTTCCTGGTATAAATTTGAGTTTTCTGTTCAACAACAACACAGAAGTTGATGTACAGAAAAAACTATGTTACAGCTCGATGGCCGTCACATACATTCCTGGTGCAAATTCGAGATTTCTGTGCAACAACGGCGGAAGTCCAAAAGATTAATTAATTAGAAATTAATTAGAATAAAATTGATAACTTAATTAAGTTTTATTTTTTTATTAATGTGTATATTACATTATTATAATATGCATAATGTAATTATTCAAATAATTATATTATATACCTACATAGTATTAT
>JAIPRM010009627.1:0-14564 GCA_025469315.1 Stegophylla sp. TES_Ste_2020 | reverse complement strand
TAATAATATAAAAAATAAATGAGAAAAAAAATGTTAGAAAAATGTCCAAAATTTTTTTTTCACATTTTCAAAATTTTCTTGCGCCAAAATCTTTCTTTTATTATTTTCTATCTTTGTTTAAATTTTCATAAAATTCGAATCAAAATATGATTGTTTCCGAGTCATTTTTGTCAAATTTTGAGTAGTTTTTTCCAAAAAAAAGTTGAAGAATTGAGAAATTCAAAAAATGACCTCTTTAAAGTACCATCTAGAGGCAAATCCGATTTCAAAACGTTACTGATCAAAACTTTTGAACAAGTATTTTCATACGAATAGTTGTACACAGAAAAAAAATATTAAAAAAAAATAAAAAAAATAAATAAATAAACATATTTGTAAAAACACTAGCTTCTTTACTTCGTTCAGAATCTAAAAGTTTCATATTGTACCATCATTGAACACTACACGTATTCAATTTAATTCTAAAAGGTGCTTCAGTTAATAATTATACAGAGCCGTATGGTTGTCAGGTTTTTTAATAATAAGAGCTTAAAATTTCAAATAGTTGAAATTTTTTGGTATGTGACTATAATTAGTGCAGATTTTATAGTTATGCACTATTTTATGAAAAATAAATAAAATTAATTAAAATTAAAAGGTGTTGACGTCACGCTTGTTGGGTCACACCAATTTATATAAAATTACTAAAATTCAATGACACAAGTATCCTTGAAGATTTGAAGCTTGTAGAGACAATTCGAGAATTTTATTAAAATGTCTTTTTAAACTTACGCCTAATTGTAAATTTAATTAAAGCTTATCTTTCAACCAACACGCGATAATCATGCGCAAGACGCAAGTCTACAGCGGCAAATCTAGCTAAGATTTTTGATAATAGGGCCTGGATGTGGATAAATTTTTTTTTCAAACAATTAATAATATATTTCCTTAGCTTTAAATTTATTTCAATAACATATAAATCTAAATGATTAATTTTTACTTTGCGTGCTTTGATACTTAAAGTTATTTTTTTTTATAATTTTTAAAAAAATGTTCACTTTTAAATGGAAAAATCACTAGTTTGTTGTTTTTGCCAAGTTTTGCAATAGGTGTTTAATTTTGACTAACTGAATAACTAATAGTAAGTCTTATAGATAAAACTTCATAGATAATAAGCACTCAAGTATTACAATTATTTAAATTAAATAAAAAAAAGTATTTCATACAGTAAATTTCAGTTTTTTTTATATTCATTGAAAATTCTTACTTTCCTTGTAAAATGTACCTACTCCCTTTTTTCACATAAAAAAAAGTCACTTAAACAATTAAAGTTTAGCAACCCCAATAACATTATGAACATACAATACGTCATGCTTTTATCGCAAAAATATAAAATGTATTTTCATTAGGTAATAGTATTCCTTACTAAAACGACTTGGAGTGGCTTTTTCTTCGAAATTCTAAAGAATTCATTGTTTCAACCGTTTGCTCATTTTTCTCGAATTCAACACGTCACTTACACAAACACACGTCAACCGCACCACACATTCCTACACACTCGTCGATCACGATTCAGTGCACAAATATAATTGACAACAAAATTCTTGTTTCGGGGGTTGTATTGAATCACCGACAAAAACATATTAATTTGCAGTTTGTTATGTTACCAGAGGAGTAAAAATATATTGGAAGTGACATGGAATTCGCACGGTCCGTTATAGATCGAATAATTCTCTGGATTCATCGAACATTAAACGTCATAACATCCGTACTAATAATGGCGTATTTATATACAGGCACTATAGGAGCACGTGCCTACAGCGGCTCATTTTTATGGGAGGCAAATTTTTAAAGGCCATTTTTTGTTTTTTGTTTATTGATTAGTATTATAATCTGAGTAATGACTCTTAGGGGTTTTATAATTATTTTATTGCAAATGTAATGTACATAACACGCAACAGGCAATAGAATTTCTATTTTAATTTTTGACAGTAAAAATCGTAATTATAAAATATAATAATTATCATTGCCGGATGTATAAATATTTTACTGGCGGCTGTTTCACAAACATCTAGAAAACGTAATAGAAGTTAAAAATACTGTTTAGGTTTTATCGCAAACTTAAAAATATTATTTTATAAAGGTACCAAGTAAATTTATATTAATAATTCTGAAATCATCGATTCAGTTAGTGCGTTAATGCATCGAAGTAAAATAATCGTATAACATTTAGTCTTTTTACAATGATGTTTATTTATTTTTTAACTTTTTTTTTTCTGTGTACAACTTTTCGTATGGAAATACTTGTCCAAAAGTTTCGATCAGTAACTTTTTGAAACCGAATTTGCCTCTAGATAGTACTTTAGAAAGATCACTTTTTGAATTTCTCAATTCTTCAATTTTTTTTTTAGAAAAAACTACCCAAAATTTGACAAAAACGACTCGAAAACCATCATTTTTTGATCGGAACTACATGAAAATGTCAACGTAGATAGAAAATAATATGAGAAAGATTTTGGTGCAAGAAAATTTTGAAAATGTGAAAAAAAAATTTAGACATTTTTCTAACATTTTTTTTTTCACATTTATTTTTTATATTATTAACTACCATCGTTCAGAATCGTTTTATTGAAGAAATGATTTATCGTTTCTTTAAAATTCGATACACATACACCCGTCGTGCGAAGTATGTCCAGCTTTTTATTTTTATTAATTTTCTTACATCAATATTACATTTCTAATTAAATTTTATATAAGTACATTAGGGCGGCAATTTTTTACGAACCTACAGCTGTAAAACTTTTAAATACGCCCTTGCATATACCATCATTGTATGTAGGACATAATGAACAGGTTAAATAAGTGTATGAACGAAGTTCATATTGTACGAAGAATTTATAAGCCGGGACCTTAAACTATAGGTCAAGTCAGTGTATTTGGGTTGTCACTTAGCCGATGTTATTAAAAACAGTTTCTACTGTGTAATCAGAAACCTATTAAAAAAGTGGACATTACCGCCGTGATTTATTATTTTTTTTTTTTGCTTTTCAACTATACACGATATGTAACGTTTGAATTAATTAAATCTCTATGTATAATAACTGCTAGAAGTTAATCATGTTTAACATAGGAACTACATAAATATAAAAAAAAAAACATAAATCAGTAAGAAAAGTTAGTTTTGGTTTACATCAAATCAATCATAAAATTTTTAATGCCATTATTATAAAGTTAAAAAAATAAATAATAATAAACGTAGTCAGATATAATAAATTGAGATTCTAGCAACCACATTCCTAAAATACATTTTAAAAAAGTAATTTTTAATATTTAACTGTTGGCAATATTCACGAATACGATAAAAATTGTTCTTTGAAAGTAACATGTGCCCAGGTGCTTTTTTGGCAAAAACTTTGCGCATGAGTAATCGAATATACTGTCAATAGTATTGCATGACTAATTTAGATATAGTTAAAATGTTTAGCAAATCCCACTTTGGTTTAAACGACCGTGTGGTATTTTTAAAAATAACAGTCATCAGCTCCAGTTACGTCAATCCTTATA
Source organism: Stegophylla sp. TES_Ste_2020 (assembly GCA_025469315.1). Taxonomy (NCBI): domain Eukaryota; kingdom Metazoa; phylum Arthropoda; class Insecta; order Hemiptera; family Aphididae; genus Stegophylla; species Stegophylla sp. TES_Ste_2020. The sequence goes on along the minus strand of JAIPRM010009627.1, from coordinate 11,021 downwards.
CACTAAATAACGCTTTTGCCACCGTATTTGCTATACTATTTTCAGTATTTTTTTGTTTTTCATTAAAGCGCGTACTAGACGTTGGAAATGTTTCCAAACCTTCCAGCATGGAATGAGCTGCATGGTTTTAAAATTCAATATTCCTTTTTGAATTCACCAAGAATTATGTGCAGTGTGGCGTCTATGTGTTTCAGACGTGTACTTACGAGGGAAGGTTTTGGGGAAAATCCTTCCCTAGTATAATAGATTTTTATCATTTTTTTTTCGACTATGCTGTGATTTGTAGAATTATGAAGACAGCAAATAGAGTTTAAGAATATTTTTCGAAAAAAAATCATGTATTTGTGACTGTCAGACATTAATTAATGTGCGTAATTATTAATAATAATGAATCATTAAAAGCCAAGTTAGGTCGAGATCAGAATAAAAATATTATGAGTTGCAAAGAAATGGTTAATTATTTGTTAAATAAAATGATTTTGAGAGGGGCTTTAGTTAGTCATATAGAGCAAATAATTGTCGTTTATTTTAATAATGAAGGCTTAAAATTTCAAAACACTGCTAAATTGATCATTCTCAAGAATAATACAATGGACAATGGACATCCATGGATTATTAATTATTAAATTGTTAAACATATTTAATATATAACTATAATATAATTAACTGACGCTTCTCTCAGAATTGTTTCATTGAACAAATAATTTATCGTATCTTTAAAATTCAACAAAACCACTAAGAGTATCCCAAGTGCCTAAGAAGGATAAAATAAAATCATTATAAAAATCACTAGCTTCTTCGTTCCACCCAGAAACTAAAATAATTATATGAATATTATATTATTTACTAAAAACTTTAATAATATAATATATCAAGACTTATAACGAGTGTGGCAATAACAATAATATATTTTGTTACTTTTTAGTTGAACCAATAACTAAATTCACGAATTATAATTATAATTTTATTTAAATATTTTTGAAACTGTACACCATTCATTCATAGGTTACTGTAATGTATCGAATTATTAATATTGATACCATTTTCTGTGGTTTTTCCGAAATTATTTCCTTTAGATAAATTCAATAACCACATAGGGAAAATTCTATCGCTATTATAAAGCTAACCGTTTTTTAATTTTTTAATAATAATTATACAATATAACCAAATAATGTTTCTTGGAATTGGATAATAGACATAAATATACGTAAAGTTATTGACAACTATATTAAACCAAGCGAATTTGATTTTTGTTCAAAACAAATAATATTATCAATAGTCGTATTTTTTCAAAATTTTTAAATATACGTTAACAATAATTATTGTTAACGTCTAATTTAATTAAATGCTATTGATATAACTGTTATATTCTTTGTCTCATAACCTCTTATTAATTAGAATTTAATTTGCGATTTGTGTAATCTGTGAATATTAGAGTTAAAAAATTAATTCCCTGTCCTCTTTGATTAATCCTTGATACGTCACTGCCCACTGGTGTGTATGTGTTTGTGTATGTGGGTGTATGCTTCCGTGTTTAAATTTCAATTTCACTGACGACAAAGTATATATATATATTTTTTTTCTGTATGAGATTATGCCGCATGATTTTTTTTTTTTTTTTTTTGTACTTTTGAAAATTAACGTTGACGTTTTTCACAACGCACATTCGTCAATATTTACCGAATTAGTAGGAATATTTTAACGAACGCCTAAATTGAAAATATTCAGCACTGTGTCAAATCGAAATTTTAGACGTCATCGTTGTTATCGGGTTCAAACGGGCGCGGCTTGTTTACAGTCGAACGTCGAGTTTATGCGTACACGATCGGGAGCAGGAAAAGCGAGGTGGGCGAATCGTTTTCGCGAAAACTCGACCTCGTGCCCGTCCGTTCCGAAAAACAGCGAACAAATGTTTGTTTTATGTTAATCATAAAAAAATCGCACGTCACAGTTCTCGGACCTTGTCATGTTTTACCGAACGGTTCTTTGAGTGGACATTTTGATGTGGGCAACATTATTTTCGTTAACAATCACGACACGTCGAGTAAAATTTCGAAATAAAAATTTAATACTTAGATACCCATGACGTCGGTGAATATTCTCAAGAATTGTCACTAGGTGACGAAAAAATTGCACACCTTAAAGTTAGCAGTGTCAGTCGTTTGTATCTCATTAGAAGAGATATTATATGGAATGTTTATGACCTCAAAGGCTCCCAAAAAAACTCTAAAAAAAATATAAAAATTTCATAAAAACTTACAAAAAAAACCATTTGATTGGTAAATAATTAAGATTTGTTCCAAAATTTAGTCACACGTATAAATAACTTTCATAACTCATTGTTGAGAATTCCACATCTCTATGGTTATAACTAAAATACGTTTTATAAAATATAATAAGAAAACATATTTCATGGAAAATGAGTTGGTAAGGAAGTTTTAAATCATAGTGATTTTTCATTATTTTTGTTTTTTCTTATTCATGAATAAAGTACTTTGAAAGACTTTCAAAAGTACCAACTAGATTGAATTTCCTATTATTAAGTAGGTACAGTGTGACGTTCGAAATAATGACCGATGAAAAGATAAAAAAAAAACACCAACAACACATTCTTCTCATCGTTCAGAATGTAAAGTGATAATTCATAATTAATTTCATTCATTAAATGTGATACTTATAATCTATAATAATTTTAATAAAACTAACAATTATTAAATATAACATTTTTTAAAACCTCCAAAAACTACAAAAATCTACATAAAATATAAACTAAATAAAATTTCTGATCTATAAAAGGGTAGTAATGTGAGATTTTAGTTCAACCGTTTCTACTCGAAAACGTCGTTGAGGGAAAAAAAAGAAAAACGACTCTTAATCCAACCTATGTCGTATAAAATAGAAGATAATATCGGAAATGGGGGAGACTTTAGCCCTTTAGCGCTTTCTCTGCATACACCTCTGATTCTCGTCCATCACTGTCACAAGTTCGAAAGCAACGCGCGTGCCCGCCGGGTAAATGTAAACTCAGGTAAATTCCCTTAGAAAAAAAGATTTTCTTCTTTTTTTCGTTACCCAGAAGTATACACCCCTAGAAAGATATTTCTACTGCCTTATTCATACATGTTACTATCATATTATACACATGTAAACTTCCTAAAATAAGTTTTTGCTACTATAATGTCATCTTAAAAATGTATTTTTGTTTAAATCAATTAAACGTATAAAAGAGTTTCGGATGCTTAGGTCAATTCACAGTCGACATTATACTCGAAAAATAAATTAACATATAACTATTCAAAAATATAAAATTAGCAAAGTGAAAATGAGTAAAACTCCTAAGTCATAATTGAGGTGAAATTTTTTATGTATTAACATATTTGTTAAAGATAATTGAATTATTTTATAAAAATGTGTTTTAAGACTAACTGATTATTTTAAGCTATATTTTTACATATTTGAACTTTGCTTTAGATTACATGTTAAGCTTATGGCAAATTTAGGCAAAAATGACAGGACCGTGTGTACAAAGCGAACAACAAATAAAATAGGTGGCAAATAGATTATGAAGGTTGAACAAAAAATAATGATGAAATAAATTAAAAATCGTTGATGTTGAGTATTCATATAAATTTGACTATACGTAATTAACTATGTTAAAAATCGACAATAATCAAATATACTATTGTTAATACAATATATATATATAGTAGTAGGTAGATCCTTTTTTTAGGGGAATTTACATAAATGAGTATAGTATACAGTGGCAAAATATCTTTCAAGGGACAAGTTTACTTGATTATATTTAGGAGCTTTTATATACAATCTCCTTGCTTGCCGTATATTAATTAACGGTTTTTGCCGTGGACACTTGTTTTTCCAGATTACCAATCAATGGACCGGATGCCACCCAGGCTGGAACGGATGAGAACCACCGAGTACGATGACTACGAGCTCAGCGACCACGACAGCATGGTGTACGTGCCGCCGGCCATCGGGTACCCGTCCAAGCAGCATCATCTTCAACCTCAGCAGCAATATCATCAGCAACAGCAGCAGCAACACCATCAGCAACAGCAACACCATCAGCAACAGCAACACCATCAGCAACAGCAACACCATCAGCAACAGCATCACCATCAGCAACAGCAACACTATCAGCAACAGCAACACCATCAGCAACAGCAGCAACAGCACAAGCAGCAACAGATTAACCATCATTCGCAACAATCCCATCCATTGCAGCAACAGATTAACCATCATTCGCAACAGTCCCATCCATTGCAGCAATCGCATTACCAGCAGCAACAGCAACATCAGCGTCATCAGCTACAGCAGCAACAAAGTTATCAGCAACAAAGCTATCAGCAACATCAACAGCAGCAGCAGCAGCAACAGCATTACCATCAGCAACAGCAACAGCAACAACAACAACAGCATTACCATCAGCAACAACATTACAACCAGCAACAGCACCAGCAGCAACAGCAACAGCCGCCGGTTCGACGACAGCACAGCGTGTCGTTTGAACGGAGCCAATCACAGCGCGGCAACGGCGGTTCGATGAGGCCGGGGACGAGCGGCGGCGGATCGCACAACATGCGGCGCCAGATGTCGTACCAGATGAGCTCGCAGACGGACATGCTGACGCACAGCCCGCCGGAGAACACGTCGGACCATCTCATGTCGTACATGTCCCCAACAATCAGGTCTTCGTCGTCGACGTGGCGCGGCAACGTGAACATATAGTACAAACAGACGGAATTCTAAGTAGATTCCGCGGTATACAAAAAGTAATACCATTCCCACGCATAATCACTGTGTGGTGTAATATATGTATCATATAATAATATAATTTATACGTGTCGTTTAAGTCTCTTTGAATTAATAATATTATAATCTTATTGTATTAATTAAGTCGTCGTGTAAATTGGCATAATAATTATTAGGAAGCTTCGTTTCTTTTTCGATCGCACGAGGGCAAAGCCCTCTAGGGGGGGGTGGGGCTAAATGAAACGGATAAATATGTCAGCCCAATAGTTCATAAAGGGTTGACGGTATATACCCGGTGTACCATAGTATCAGTATCCATTTTAAATAGTGTAAAATAAAAATACAAAAATCTATATGCGGTCCACGTGTAATGAGTAACCGATGAGATCACTTATTGCACAATATCCGTTTTAGACACGAACTACTATCGTTTTAACTAAATTTTTGTTTTCAACGAAGACTTCGGTTTGTTGTGCACTTTGTATTCTGTTATTACATGGTTTGGCTACGTACCTACACCGTTCAATCGGATTATTGGCAACCACCGGTGTGTACCGGAAAATCCCATCAACCCCATTTTATTTCCAAGTTTTGCCATCGAACGCGTAATATTGTGTGTGAGTGATTATTACTCATTACGATCCTCAACACGGTTATTATTATTATTATTTCATTATTATCAATAATAATACTATTATTATTATTGTTGTTGTTGTTATTATGATGACAATGTACATAATATCATTTTGTCATCAACTGATTTATTATTATTATAAATATGTATATATATGCGGTCTTTATTACAATAAGCCTTGTCGCCGTTTTAATGTATTATTTTAGAGCAAACGACAGTTCAGAAACTGTGGTATTGTAATAATATTTTTACAATAATTATTTAGATTTTTATCTCGAAAAATTCTAATTGTGATCGCGCTGGCCAATGCCATGTGCACCCATGCCTGTGCGCAGTGCAAATAACATGTAAACATAATATATATATATATATATATATATTATTGTATCCTTTAATATCATAATTATTTCGTAACGCCATTATATTTACTTTGAACTTCAATTGCCTTAATTGGACCAACGTTATGATGTGTGCATAATATAATATATAATTAATGTAAATTGTAATTTATAATCGATATATTGAATTTATAACGGTAATAATCCCCCTTCTGAAAATTTTTAAAAACTTATAAGCATTTTAGTGTGATATTTAATATTAATATAATCATAATAAAAATAATAATAATTATTATTTTTAAATTTAATTAAATTACGATTTTCTAGTAATAATTTTTATCTTAAAAAATAATAAACGTTCGCACAGGGGTATTTTAATAGATAAAATAAAATATTGTTGATATAATAATTAATTATAACGTGTATTTAAATAGCGTTTACTCCTCTTGTAAAACATATTTAAATGTTTGCAATAAATTTTTTTTTTCGATAGGTTTCTACAAGCATACGATAGGACATTGATAATTTTTAAATTCAGCTTATTATTATAAACTACAAAATCGTCGTCCTTGTATGCCCCTTATTTATTCCAATTACGACGTGATCAAATTATTATTATTAATTATTAATATTATGATATTGTATAAATCGCCTTTGGATGTTTGTAATTTTTTTTTTTTTTTTTTTTTTAGTCATTATTGTGTTATAGTATTGCTATATATTATATGTACATATATTAATCCGTAAATTCAAAATGAATTTAGTTACTCTCATTTTGTTTTATATGTCATTTTGATGAATTCTCGTTTTTCAAAATGCATAATATTATACGTGGTGTTCAAAGAATAGATACAGTGCCAGAACACACTTTTTAATAAAGTTTCCAGACTTTTAGAATACACTATAAACAGGGTCTTCTTAATTTGAGTTAGGAAACAAAAGGGAAACGCTTACCTATATATAATATAAATTATAAAGCGTAATATCGTAATCCCCATTAATCAGGACTTGGAACCGATTTTCAGAATACTGATTACAACCTAGATCTTTTCATAGTTTACTAACTACACATATATGTATATATACAGAAACCGTAGATAACAATAAAACCGATTTTGTTAAATCAAAATATTTCTGTTCTGGTAACCGTCTAGAAACCGATATCGTTAATAAATAGTTAGCGCGTCATTAGGAAAATATTGTTATTGTAGACTTGTAGGTAGGTGTTTTTCTAAATTCTTATAAAGTTCGTATTTTCGATTTCATGCTTGAGATTTTGCGAATTTTCCGGTTAGAAAAAAATTTCTGTAGATAGATAGAGACGATATTTTCGAAAAAACAATAACCTAGAAGATAATTTTAAAAATTGGTTTAATAGCCAAAAGCGAAAATATTGGTAAAACTTTTAGGTTTTAATTGATTGATGATCGAAATCGATAGTATTTAAAAAAATGTTCTTAAATAAATTCGAAACCGTTTAACCATCACCGGTTCCGAGCCCTGCCACAAATATTCGTGACAAGACATTCGGAAATCTCTATGAAAGTAAATACGTGTATTGTGTCATTATATTATTATCGAACTAGATCGCTTTTTGATGCCCACGTAAGGGTTTACGGATATGACGTTTTATATCCCCTCGTGAAATTTTCAAATAACCAACGCGTAGAGGGACGCTAAATCATCTGCAACGTATTATATTATATATAATTTAATCCGTTTTATATATATATATATATTCAGCATAAATAATATGTATGCTAAAAACATATATATATAATAAATCTTATTACATTAATCATTGTGATTGTGTTTTTTTCTTATGTTATAATTTGGTAATAATGAAATTCAATGCAAATATTGAAAAAAAAAATCATTTTAAAGATTTTTTTTTTTTTTATCGAGTCAATTTATAATAAATAAATATTAACATAGTAATTTAAGTAGTAATTATTATTATTACTCTTATACAGAGACCTCTTCCTGCTTATTGTTAACCCCCCTCTTCGTTTAGATCGCCCTCCCATTATATGCGTTTCGAGTAATTGTATAGAAATGTAGGATAAATTATGACTAGTCAAATTTTAAAATAGCCATATTTTAGAAATAAAATTAAAATAGGAAACCCCTTGTTTTATGATGTGGGAATAATTATTTTCATTTAACTGTATGACGACGTATCTATGATTGATTTGCAAACGTTATGATTCCCGAACCTTGTACAATACAATAATTATTATTATTGTACAGTCGAAAGATGTCCGAAATGTAATCGTATACATCTTAACGAAGGTATCGCGTAGAATATTTATGTCGTTTTCTATATTCATCTACTTCCATCCGTATCGTCATACGCATCGTACTCGCTTGTTACACGTAATAGCTGGTTTGTATCACCTCGCGGAGAAATGTTTGAAAATTATTATACCGCACTATACTCGTAGTATTATTATTATTACTATTTGTATTACGATTATTGTTCTTGATTCGGTGACGTGATGAACTCTATGCCCCAGATAGCATCCGATTTCCAGCAGTGGCACAACTAGGATTTTTTCAAGGGGGGTGTACACCAATAAATGTCTGCTATATCTAATTATTTAAATATAAAATTATAATCGATTGACACTTTACAAGAATTCATTAATTAGAAATTTCATGTAGCAAAATCTAACTACCTTTTCTACGAGTTAACATATTTAACAATATGAATTTTTAAAGCTGTTTTCAAGTTTATTTCTGAATTAGTAGAGGTTATAATTGTATAGTTAAAAGGTTTTTTTTTCAATGCTCATTGAATAAAATTTCCATATGGTTTAAGGGGGGAGTCCAGACACCCAAAACACCCTCTTTGGTTGCGCCACTGATTTCCAGGTGTACTCGTTTTGCGATTTTCCTCCTAAACTTCAATATTTTCACTGAGGAGAAAACAACGTCGTTGGCCGTCGCGCTTAAAATCTAACGTTTACCGTTCCCAAGTACGCCCCGTCACGCTGGTCGGATTTCCGAGTGAAACATGCTCAATAGTTATGTGTAAAGAAGCAATATATATTGATAAAAATAAATAAATAAATACAGATAATATTGTCTAAAACGTCGAAAGTTTCATAACGATTAACTTTATTTCGTAATTTTTCTCGTTTTTTCCCATATCACAATATCTATCAACAGTCAAGACAAAAACCCTCGGTCTCTTTAACCGTAGGGATTTACGCATAACGATCGATCGAATGCCCGGACACACCTTCCTCCTCCCTCTCAAAAATCTTTTCATCACGCCACACGATTTATTGTATTCGGATTTGTAATATTATATTGCCACTGCGCTTTTGGACGCGTCGTCGGCCGTTTAATAAAATGACTGTCCTAGTTATATAATATGTTTGTTTTTTTTTTCTAGTGTTATAATAGTATTATATTGTATCGTTAATGTTAGTAAAAATCGTTTCATCAATATTATGTAACAATAGTTAACGCGCGAAAAAACAAATTTGTAATACGTTTTCAAAACGATCGCGAACATTCAAACTAATATTATATTATATTGTTTTAAACGCGACGCTTTTCGAGTATAATATTATATCCGGTGAAATAATGTTTTCCCTCGGTCGATGAGTGTGATAATATTGATCGATTATTACTATTATTATTGTATCATGTGTTCGTTTAATTGTAGCTAACGTGTGCGTCGTATTAACAGGCGCATGTATAGTATATATTATAATATAATATAGTGTGTAATAAAAAAAAAAAAAAGAAAAAACTTTCATAGTGTTTGTAGAGTGATTATTGTTAATTGGTGTTTCGACCTCGTTTATATTATTAAAATAATAATTTATGTAGATCTTGTGCGAGTTATGTAGACAACTTTAATACATCAATCGTTATTCTTGAAGATTGGCACCGAATAGAGGCCCGATAGGGACCACAAACCCCCCTAGAATTCTTCAACCGTACACCTTGTTGTTATTATCAACCGTTTTTGAAATATGAACAATTAAAATGTAGAATATATTTATTATTATAATTATGACAAAATAATTTTTCAAACTATCATTTATGTATTATTTTTATTTATTCATTTATTAATATACTCATTTCATGTACATGTGTATTGAATTTTGATATTTTGTCAAGAAACAAAAACCTTATACACACTTGATAATACTGTCACAACAAAATTGGATCTTTTTGAGTTAAGTATAGAAATATTATAAATTTTAAATTTAAATGTATAACATAAAAAACAATTATTTTAACCAATCTTTATATAAAACTTGGTACATGGGTAGATACAAACTGTAGATAATCGTTTGTATTTTTTACTTTGCAATAAGAACTTTCTTACAATACATTTCTTTTTTAATATAAATATTATAGTGAAATGATCAATAGAACTTCATTCAGAGTTGTTTTTCGATACCAATTATTTATCATTAGTGTAAAATTTAAATTATAATCTAAGGTGTCACCACCAATATCCTATGTAGGCAGTGAAAAATAACTTGGGTATCTGGCTTTTTATATTTTACATAATGAAATGTAAAATATTTTGTAAATTTATAAATATACAGAGGTGTGTATGATCAATATTACATCCCCCCCTTCACGGACGGGTTCATGATTTATTCAAGCCAGAGGTGCACTTTATTAGGACATATATTCTAAATGTTATTCTGTAATAGGCCTACACATTACTAGTCAAATTTTGCATTCTAAAACAAAAAACTGGGCTAAGGGGCTGGGATAGACTTTTAGGCAGGGGTCAGCAACCTACGGATTTTTAGGAAATAGAACAACAAATGAATATAATTAAATATCACGGTTTTATAATTTTTTTTTAAAATAGCTTTTCTTACTAAAAGGTTTCTGACTCCTATCATAGTAGGTTGGGTAGTGTTCGCTTTCTTTGGGTGAGACACTCTCTGTGGGTGTATTAATGTTTAAAAAAAAAAAAACGATAAATCATATCTGAAATTAGAGGATTCTGGTCAAAACTTCAGCTAGTAAATTTTATAAAAGTTAGATAAATTTTATTAAAAATTTTTAAGTTTAATATCAAAAAAATATCTAAAAAAAATCCAACAATAAAAATTTTCTTTTACCAAAATTTTCGATATAATATTTTTATTTTTATTTTAGATTCTGAACGAAGTGAAGAAGCTTATGATTTTACAATGATGTTTATTTTTTTTTTCTTTTTTTTCTTTTTTTTTTTTTTCTCTTTCAGTGAAAACTTTTTCGTATAGAAATAATGGACCAAAAGTTTCGATCAATAT
>JAIPRM010009626.1:0-14565 GCA_025469315.1 Stegophylla sp. TES_Ste_2020 | reverse complement strand
CTCATTTATTTTTATATTATTAACTTTCCTCGTTCAGAATCGTTTTATTGAAGAAATGATTTATCGTTTCTTTAAAATTAAATTCACCCGTCAAGAGAATCCCACCCATCGTGCGAAGTATGTCCGGCATTTTATTATTCAGTATGTTAATTAATTTTTTATTTCATATTATTTGAAATTTACGCCCCTTCATGATAAGCACTAGAGGTATGTATCTCGGATTACTCCTTTCAAATCCAGCGCTGACTATATGAGAAATGACGTGATAGTAATGTGGAAATAGTAGTTATAGTAGTGCAACGCATTAAAAGTCTTTAATTGTTCAAACTGTACAATGTGAGTATCATTATGAGAGATATATGATTATAATGACCTAAAGAACAATAAAAATATCCCAAAAATAATAATATATGAAAATATACTAAAAAAAAAAAATCTATATAGCTATTCAAATACAATGTTTCTATAATGAACGTATGAAATAAAAGCGTGAAATAAAAAAGGTAAAGTTGAAAAATATAATTTAATTTATTTATTAAGGTTTTTCGATGCCCTTTAATTTTTTATGTTTGGAAAGAAATTTGTTTAAAATTATAACTATCTTTTAACCTATGCATCTCGTGCAATGGTATGTAAATTGAAAAGGAACATTTTTTGCACCTCGGATAGTCTTTGCTCCTCGAATAGGAAACTCTTGTGGGTGTATTGAATTTCAAATAAATGATAAATCATTTTTTCAATAGGACTATTCTGAGTGGAGCTTCAATTTGTTCAAGGCAATTTTACTTTAAAATTATAATGTTTGCTTTGATAAATAAAAAAATTTATTTTTTGATTGACCAATTTTATATTTCACTATTAACCGAGAAAGAAATAACAATTTGATGAGAAAAAAAGGTGTTTTTTTAATTTCAAAATCATCTTGCTCGAAAATATTTCTTATATTATTGTCTTCCTATATTTAAATATTCATAAAGTTTGGATTAAAAAAAAAAAAATAGTTTTCGAGTCTTTTTCTGATAAATTATGGGTAATTTTTCCCTAATTTTGAGAAAACTATTGAGAATTTCGAAAAATTATCTCTTAAAAGGAAATCTAGGTCAAATTTTAAAAAGTACCTGTTCGAAAATATTAGACAAGTATTTCAATACGAAAACGTTTACACATAAAAAAATAAATATCATTGTACAAACACTAGCTTCATTATTTCACTCAAAATCTAAAATTTTAGCAATAATAAAAAAGGTGGAAATACTTCGCCTGAAACACGTTTAAATCATTAAAATATCGTAGTGAATAATAGTATTGCTTTTTTGTTAGAAAATTTTTTTTTTTTAACCGTAGTTTAGTAAGCAGGAATGATTTGAATATTTTGTAACTAGTTACATATATAGTAATTGTTTAATTTAAGACATTTAGCTCCACCGTAAAAATACTCAGTCATTTCAGATAGAAAATATCAGAAATAATTTTTATTATGAAAAATACTTACAAGGTCTTACAAATAACGTTTTTCCAATAAAATGCTAATTAAGTAAAAAAAAAAAAGAAAAACACTGTTATAAAAATACACACATAAAATATTAGAACATTGCTGTGAACGTTTGTTTTGTTTCATTTTAAAAGTAATGTAACAAAAATTCGCAGTCTTGGTTACAGGTTAAAACTGCATTAATATGAAAACGTTGTTTTAGTTACATATTGCAATGATTGTTCCATTAAGAGATCCAGAAATTTTAAGAAAAATACTTAAATGTACTTAAAAAATCCGTTTCCCCAATCACACGCTAACTGTTAATTTTTATTGAGTAAATAAATAACTGGAACAGTTACCTAAATTTAATTTTTTTTTTTTTATGTATGTACATATTATGGTGTTGGTAGAAAAAAATTCAAAATTTAGTTCCAAAACTCAGGTTTGAATAAATCGTCACAATTTAAAATTTGACTATGACTACAAATTTTTATAGATATTTTAAAATATTTAATATCGTTTTGACGCACAGTTCAGTGTTGATTAAATGTGATATACCACGTACAATAAATAAAATAACAAATTAAATTCGGAAAAGATAGGTTTATTTTGTGATTTCAATACATATTAGTATTATTAATATACACGTGTATTGTCTGAGCTATGGCATTTTTGGGTTTGCGATCGATGGACTACATGAGTTAACAGTTCTGAAACAAAATGAAACATTTTTAGTTATCATTATAGTTATGTAATGTAATAAATTTAAATATATTATATATATATAAAAAAAAAAAAAAAATACTTAAATTATACTGCGATGAAACGAAAAATAAAGGTTGGATGTGTCTATTACACTTTTATATTAATTGATCTAAGATTTCTAAACTATTAATGCTATATTGAAAACCGTTTTATTTCTTTATAGACGCGTAAATAATTAAATAACAACAAAAAATTGTACTTCAAGATTTTATTTACTTTGAGATAATATGAAATTTCATAAAATTCAATAATTTTTTTAAATTTACATATTTAATATATAATACGACTGTATTCACTGTTTATTCACACTATTCGTGGAAATCAATACTAACATTTTGATTTACACTACAGATATTATGATTCTTTTATTTCAGAAACCCCCCAAATGCCAAAAATAAAATGTTGCATGTGTAAATTCAAAAATATTTTTTCCCACTTTCTTAGTAAGTTATTTAGCTAAAAATTACACTAATATCTGAAAGAGTAGGCAGTCAAGTATTTTTGGTCATTTTTGGGAGTTTTAAAAAATTGTTTTAAATCCATGACACAGTTTTTATTGATTATCTCAAAAAGTGAAAAAGTGGATTTAGGGGGTTTCTGAAATAAGCGATTCTTATGCACTTCCCTTTATCATCACAATTTACGTATATTTAATAAAATTTTAATATATTTAACTATGAATAGTAATAAGTTATAATTATTAAATAGTAAGTATGTATAATCTCAAAGAAGAACTAGTCAATAATATTTTTTTTCGACTTAAAGTTTAGTTATCTGAAATAAACGTCGACTTGCTATAATTACTTCAAATTTGTTGGTGTATAGAACTTTAATTCGTACCATGGAAGTATAAAATAACGATTATAAATTTGTTTATTGTAACTTATTGCAATTATTCAAATTTTTTAAATTGTATTACAAGTTTCTTTCTCTTTTAAACTACAATTTTCTATTATTTTTAATATTATTCATCAAATTTATCTTAAATTTAAAAAAAGTTCAAATCAAAACGTTTTAAAATTGTGTTTCTATTAATAATTATTGCAACCAATTTAATAAAAAAATTAATCCGATAAAAACAAATTTCATATTGTAATTTTTAAGTGCACTTTTGTGTTTTTATAGCGATAATGCTATCAATTTTTGAACTTAATTAGTGCAATAACTTCCCAGCTATACACTTATAACTTAGTTTTTTAACTAGTTTAGTACGGTCTCTGGTTCAAAGAAAACTAGATGGTAAAATCATTTTAAAACTACTAAAACCCAACTCCGAACCGAGACTAAAATTGATATATTTTAATATCAAACTGTCGTGTACTCACCATCAATTGGCTGGTGGCTGGAGCGGCCTTGGCGACGGTGTTGGCGGCCTTGGCAGATTGGACGTGTCCGACGACAACGATGTTCATGGATACCTTTTCAGCGCCCATTTTCGATTTCGGTTGGTTTTCTCGCGGAAAAAACAGTGAAGACTGCAAATCAAAAACAATCAAATAACAACGCGACGCCTTAAACGTTAATCGTTAAGTGCTTAATCGGACTAAAACAATATTGCAAATTTACTCACCAAAGAAGTGCAAATTGGAAATGGAAATGTGTTATGCCGGAATCACGAATCCGTCGGCTTTTATATAGGTAGTCAAATCTCGATGTGGTACGACGCGATGTGGCGCGATCGATCGTCAGCCCAGTGTTCGTCACCTGTTGGCTGATAAATCTCAGATCGACAACAATAATCGGATGTTATATATTTTGTTGTTTACGCATTAATATTATAACAGTAATTTTGAAACAGTCCCGCGTTCATCCTAAATGCCTATTGTTATACTAATTCTAATTTTAAATAATGTAAGCGTATGAAGCTCTTGATAGGTGAATTCAATTTTAAAGAAACGATAAATCATTTCTTCAATAAAACAACGATTCCGAGCGGAGTTTCAGTTAATAATACAAATCTATTTAATTAAAGAATAATACTTATTTCTGAAATTATTAGGTATTAATTTATTTATAAAATAATTTCATGTTTGTAATTGTAATGTATCAGTTATAAATATTATAATAAGTATCTAACTGTTATAATGTTCTTGTGTGATTCATTTAATTTAGTAAACGTTTAGGGGGTGTGAGGGACGAAGTTTTGCATAAAATTAAATGTTATATTATAATATTATAGTTGCACCGAATAAAATTCACTAAATTTTTCAACTGTCCATTAACAGTCATTATAAAAAAGTAATCCATGTATATTTTTATTTATAGTAGTAAATTATTTCTAGTATTTATTATTCTTAGTAATTTTTCCAATTTTTTTTTTCAATCAAAACCTTATAAAACTTTCAATTATTTGTCCGATAATAATTTTATTACACCAAAACATTCGTCTTGTAATTCTCTATCTATGTACCAAGTTTCGTAAAGATCGGCTGAACTAATTATTTTTTATATGCGTTTAAGTGTGAAATTTTAAGTAAAACTTATGAATTCTGACAAAATTCCAAATTTAAACAGTTGTAAAAAAAAAACTTGACTAACGATTTTCGACATTTTTTGATTACTGTTAGAAATACATATGAATATGTTTGTATTATTTTCAGCTCTTAATATTCATACATTAAAATTTTATGAATTAAAACCTAACAAAATCGATAAATTTCCAAAATTTTCAAAATGTCATACTTACCCCAAAATTGTTCAAATATTTTTGAAAATTTTATGAGGTTTGCGCGTGACTATTTTTAGTAGTTGGTGATTGTTTCAACTTTCTAGGTCAATTATTTTGGAAGTAAAGTCAAAAAGACAAAATCGAATTTACGAAAATTCGCGTTATGCCGTTTTTTTGTCAATTTTAGGGTAGTCTAGGCGTGCGCTTAAAAAAAGTATTGAGAATTTGGAAAAATGACCTCCAAAAGTACCATCTTGACAACATTTCCGATCTATAGAGTAACTGAACGAAACTTTTGGACCAGTATCTCTACTCGAAAAAGTGTTTCCATACTTGTGAAAAGAAAATAAACACAGATTTTTAAAACCAATACATTCTTCAGTTTGCTCAGAATCTATAAATTTTGATATCATTATCATTTTTAAAAATTATTATTAATGAATTTTATCAGTTAATTATTTATATTATTTTTGTAGTTCAAAATAATTTTTAAATGCGTTAAATATAGCTATAAACTTAAGTGCTTAGCGTAATTTCTAATTATTGATAAAAATATGATTATTTTTTTAAGTTAAAATTAAATTACAAAGACACATGTTGATTTTTTTAATAAGTAATTATATTAGATGGAAGTACATTTTAAGAGCTAAAAAAATGTATAGAAACTTAAGTAGCAAAAACTAATATAGCAGTTATAAAACCCCCCTTTTTTTATTCAATAATTTAAAAAAATATTCTCTATGATTTAAGCTCCGCTTTGAACTGTTTTTTGAAGATCTGCTTTCGGTTTTGACCGAAAGGAAGTAATAAAATAAGTTCTTAAAAAATAATTTTCTAATTTCCAGTTACCTGTGACCACAACTTTTCTATTAAAATCAAATTTTGAGAAAAAAAAATCATTTAAAGGAATTTTTGTAACAAATTTTTGGTAGTTTTCATCAATTTTTAGAACGATTCTTGAGAATTTCGAAAAGTAACCAATTTAAAGTACGATCTTGCTGGTCGTAACTTTTGGATAAGTATACATATATATGTATATATATATAAAAGAAAAAAGTAACGACAGTAAAAAAATAAATAAATAAATAAAAAACAAACATTATTGTAAAAACAATAGATTTTTCATAGGTGCGTCCGTAGGAATTTTTCAAGGAGAGACAAAAATTCTTCATTCATTTATTTCACTAATTATTTGATTAGTATACACTATACAGTATGAAATTTTTTAGATTCTGAACGAAGTGAAGAAGCTTATAATTTTACAATAATGTTTATTTTAAAAATAAACATTTTTTTCTCTTTCTGTAAACACTTTTTCGTATAGAAATACTTATCAGAAAGTTTCGATCAGTATCTCTATAGAACCGGAATCACACCCAGATGGTACTTTAAAGAGGTAATTTTTCCAATTTCTCAATACTTTTTCCAAAAATGGGGAAAAAACTGTCGAAAAATTGACGAAAAACGGCAAAATACGCAATTACCGAAATTTCCATAAAACTGAAAATTACTTTTTGACATAACATCTAAAATAATGCATATAGAGACTTGAAATTTTCACCAACCATTAAAAATACCTACGAAAACATTTCATACAAATTTCAACAAGATTTGATCAATTTTAAGTTAAGTACGGCATTTTGAAAATTTCAAAAATTTCTCAATATTTGTTAGTTTTTATGCAATAAAATTTTTGGTTTTTGATATTAAGACTTGAAAATTTAATATAATCTCACTGACGTGTATGTCTAATAGATCTGAAAAAATCTGAAAAATCATTTGTGAACTTTTTTTTTTATACTCGTTTGAAGTTAGAATTTCAACTGAATTCGATAGTTTTATTAAAATTACGCACTTTAACGTACATATAAGAAAATTGGCTCAACCGATTGTTTTTAAATTTGGTGCGTAGATAGAAAATTTCATTGTAAATATTTTGGTGTAATAAAATTTCTTACGGACGAATAATTAAACATTTTACAAGGGTTTGGTTGAAAAAAAATTGGAGAAAATACAGATATTGCGAAATATCTTTATATTATAAGCATTTAATTACTGAAGGTTGATAATGTTTTATTGCATCTTATGTATTTTTCGACGCTGAATACGATGGTGTGAATTAAAATCCACATGTAACAATAGTTTTCTATCTATTTTATTCTATTTTGAAATTTCAGTATTTTCGGTTATTAGTTATTATACTACATATCTACTAATTCACCTACATGGTCAAATTATGTGCTGCGGCCTAGTGGTAAAGAAACCGGCCTAGCATGCCGACAGTACCAGGTTCGATTCCAGCCCAGATCTCCGAATTTCCGCATTTTTTTTTTTCTTATATTATTAACTTTCTTCGTTTTGAAGAAATGATTTATCGTTTCTTTAAAATTTAATACGCCCGTCAAGAGAATACCACCCATCGTGCGAAGTATGTCCGGCTTTTTTTTCTTTTCATATTTTTGGGTTAAATATTGCATAAATGTTTTATGAATTAATTGGAGATAGTTAGTGAAATCTTAATCTTATAGTCAGCAGTATTAGTTTCAATTTATTGATAGGTTTGTAATTTTAAACTGTCAAATGCATTTTTTAAGCATATAAAATTTTATGTGACTACTTCTGATAGTATTAGGTTATTTATTAAATTTAATGTTTCTTGTCTCTTTAAATTAAAACAATTACAACCATAGTATTTGAAATTAACTTATTTTTTTAATTACTTAAAAAAACGAAACATGACATTTAGAAATATAAATTATAACAAAAAATGATGTTTAATTCCAAAGAATTAAATATTATGCATAAATACCAAAAACCGATCTATGCATTCTTTGAACATTTGTTTTTTTTTCGATAAAAAGTAAAAACGAAGTTGTCACTGTAATTGACCGCACTATTACTTGTAATAAATCAATAAAAGCAATATTTTTAGTTTTGGTGCTCATAATTGAGTTAATTAAAAATCACTCAGTCAAAGAAATGTATTTTTTTTATTTAAAAAATACATATTTTGTTAAATTTCATATTGTTTAATAGTCATGATAATTTACCTTAAAAACCTAAGGCAAGAGCAACTGCCTTAACTTGCCCCTCCCTGCAGACGTCTGATTTTATATTTATGATTATGATTTATTTATGATATTTGATATTTAATTTCTAATTCGATAATAATTGATTGTTTATAAAATTTTATATTTCTAACTTCCATAAATTAAATACATAAGGACCACAACATTTTTAAATTAAGTTATTTCTTTAATTACTTAAAAAAAATAAACGTAACTATATTATTTAGAAATATTAATTATAACAAACAATGTTTTTTAAAACTGTACTTAATAGTCTAAAAATGTAAATATTATGCATAGATACGACAAACCCTTCTAAGAATTCTTTGAACATATATTTTTTTGAAACATATTTGTCACTGTACTTGACCGAACTATATTATATGTCATAAATTTATAAAAGCAATGTTTTTAGGAAGTTAGTTAAGTAGTTATGGCGTTCATGATTGAGTTAGATAAAAGTCACTCAGTCACAGAAATGTATTTTTTTTAATTTAAAAAATGTTTATTTTGTTAAATTTCATGTTCTTTAATAGTCATGATAATTTACCTTAAAAACCCAAAGGAAGGGCAAACTGACTTTACTTGCCCCTCCCTACGGATGCATTTTTTTTAATCATTTCATTAAAAATCTAAAATGTTGTTAATATTATTATGAATGATACAATTTTTTGATTACTTGGAATCTATATCAGTTAAGTACTTTTAGGGTGGGTCGAAAAAAATAATTTTTTTATTTTGGAATCGCAATAGTGCGGAAAAGTTGCAGTTTGGTATCCTAAATAAAGAAAAAATAATGAAAAAAATCTAAATTTAGTTAACCAGACCGAGTCACCCACAGATTTTCTATTGACAGTTTAACTGGAGTCTATTATCTTTAAATTAAATGTATTTTACAATATTCTGAGTGGAGCTAATAATGTATTGATTTTAAAAATCTGTATTTTTTCCATGAATGTATGTCATTAAGTGTTCGGGTAGAAATACTAGTTAAAAAATATTGATTAGTAACTTAATAGATCAAAAATGTTGTCTAGTGGGTACTTTTAATAGGTCATTTTTCAAAGTTCTTTGATATAAGAAATTTAATTCGACCGTTTTATTGAAAAATCAAATCAAATCTATAAATAATTCAAACTCAATATGTCCATAAAAGCACCAGAATGCCTATTAAACTAATAATTACAGAAAAATTGAAAAATGAAACACTAATAATATAAATTGGTTGCATTTTTATCTAATTCTTCACAACAGAACAAATATTGTTTAGATGGTTCAGTCATAGGTGGATTAAAGACACTGTGAACAAACAGCATCAAACTTTGGGAAGGTGGAAAAATTTAATTGAACATATTTATTTTATTTCAATGTAATGAGATACAAAATATTAGATTTTGAGTGGAGTGAAGAAGCTAGTTTTTGTAAAATAATGTGTGCTTATCTTTATGTTGAAACACTTTTTCGTATAAAAATATTTGTCAAAAGGTTTTTACAGCAACATTTTAAACCAGAAATCAGCTTTTCAGTTGTACTTTAGAGTGGTATTTTTTCAAAATTTTGAATACTTTTCCAAAAGCAAGGAAAAACTACCTAAAAATCAATTTCGAAACGAGATTTTCATGAAATTGATTTTAATAATAACTCCAAATTTTATTTAACTAGGAATTTGGCATTTTCATTCATTATCATCAATAGTGTAACATATCATATAGACAGGAAAACATTAAAAATTTAATCACATAAATGTAAAAATTTAGAATTATTTCGTTTTTCAATGTAAAATACTTAAATAAATACGAAAGTTTTACATTTATAAAGAACATATTATGTATTTATAAATGAATTATTTAAAAATATTTAATTATACTATTTAAAATATTTTAAATTGTTTAATTAAAATAAAAAGTGCTTCAAATTATCCAAAATCTAATGAAATGTACTCATCTGTTAATTACTTTCCGATATTTGAACAATTTAGAAATATATATTTAAATTTAAATCCGTTCCTTACTTATGATTTATGACTGTTAAAAATTAAAATTTGTATAGAACTGTTAATTTTACGTAATATAATTATTTCTTTACCAAGCAAAATCTTATAGAATCATTTAATTCTTATGTTGGTAATAACTAATAATTTTTTTTAGTAAAATAATTTTCGGTGTTTTTCTATACGGGTAATAATTTTGATGAAAGTTGGATCAATAACTAATTTTTTGATAAGTATTTTAACTTTAAATACTTATCTTAATTACGTTCCAAATGATGGTTAATACAAACAATCCAATATTTTATTTCATTACTACTATGTAACATGTTATACAAAATTGACAATTTACACAAATAATGAAATGGATATGAATTATTCTGTTATTAAATAATAATAATTGGTCAACATCGTTCTAAATAATATAATACTGACAATTCATAATGTATAATAAATGAAACTGTGAATAGAAACATTTAACTGAACTAACACTTTATCATTTTTTTTTTTAAAAGTTCAACACACCCACCAAGTCACTAAGACTATACCAATCGAAGAGGAGGGACGGATATCTATTGTGCGGAGAATGTCGGATAACTTATAAGTTTTGATTTGAAAAAAAAAAAAAAAAAATCATTTAAAGTACCCTGTTAAAAACATTTCAATTAACGAATTATCAAATTCTTTTACACATTTTTGAAAATAATGGGAATTTTAAATTTTCCACGGAAATTTATAAATGTGCAAATATTTTTTTTTTTTAAGTAAAATTGGAACATAGCTCGAACGCGAGACTAAGTTACATAATTACAATAACTGTTATTAAAATGAATAGTAAACAGAGAACTGCCGATTGTTGTTATCGATTGCAAATTTATCGACCAACAGGAGACGAGGACTACGGTTGTGGATCGATCGCACCACGTAACGTCGTACCACCACTACCACATTTGATGCTTAACTACCTATATAAAAGCCAAAGTTATTAGTGATTTGGCATAACACATTTTCTTGCGATTTGCTATTCTTTGGCGAGTAAATTTACATATTATTTTCGTTTTAAAAATCGACACAAACGCAACACGCAACATTATAATATTTTGTTTTTGATTTGCAGTCTTCATTTTTTTTTCCCACGAGAAAACCAACCGAAATCAAAAATGGGCGCTGAAAAGGTATCCATGAACATCGTCGTCGTCGGACGAGTCCAATCCGCCAAGGCCGCCAACACCGTAGCCAAGGCCGCTCCAGCCACCAGCCAATTGATGGTGAGTACACGACACAGTGTGATATTTTTAAGTCTGTAGACGGATTCGAAATTAAGTTTTAATTATTTTAAAATACTCTTTCCATTAGCATTGCTTTTGTAACGAGTAATTATTTTCGTTTTCATTTTTTTTTTCTCTGCTCCCTCCAATAGTACTCAAAAGTGTACTCAACTAAAAAAAATCGAAATTATAAGTAAAGTTCGGTAGTCACAAAATTTATAAGCATTATTGCTGTAAAAAATCCAAAATTACACTTAAAAATTGTATTCAAAAATGGTTTTTTATTTAATGCATTATGGATTTATGAAGATTCATTAATATTTTATTAAATTGGTTTTAAGAAATATAAATGTAATTTTAAAACTTTTTAATTTTAACTATTATAGATTTAAGTTCAATTAGGTAAATAGCATTAAAATTTTTTTTTCGAAATTAAGTTTTAACTATTTTTAAATACTCTTTCTATCAGCGTTGCTTTTGTAACGAGTAATTATTTATTTATTTTTTGCTCCTACCAAAAGTACCCTATTGTGTACTTAACTTCGAAAATCGAAGTAATAAGTAATGTTCAGAAGTCACAAAATCGGTTAGCATAATTATTATAAAAAACTCAAAATTACACTTAAAAATTGCATTCAACATCTTTTTTTTTCTAATGGATTATGAAGATTTATTAATATTTCAAAACTTTTTAATTTGAACAACTTACTATAAATTTAATTCGAATTATGTGAATAGCATCAAAAGTTATAATAAAACTATAGTTTAAATGAGAAAAGTCAACAGAAACGCAATAACATTGATAAAAAATAAAATTTTTTTAAGATTTATATCAAAAAGAAAATGTTTAACTCTAATTTATTCTTGTATGAAACGAATTTATAACCAATACTTAGCACCGTGTATTACTAAATTGATTTGACTTAGTTTATTTTTGTTTTAAGAATAAAATTACTAAATTTTAATTTGGTAAAAATAATATATTAACTCACCTATCTTTGATTTAAAAACTCACTAACTGATGATAATAATTATTATTCATAGTTTATTATTTTAAAATATTACCACGTTTACATTATAATAATTACGTAAGTACAAAATAACTGTAATCTAAATCGAAATGTCAATTTCAACACACTAAAAAAATTTTTAATTTATTTTATTGATTAATTCCCCCCCCCTTTTTTTAAGTAATATGATCGTATAATCATATAAGTTCAACACATGAAAGCATAAAGAGAGTAGTAAAATTGTTTACGTTTTAACAAATTTAAAACATGATTTTAGAATCCACGAACTTCAATGTAAATTAATTATCTCGACGAATAGTGTAATAAGCAGTGAAACCGTATACCATTAAAACAATCGTTTTTCTATTGAATATCAAAAAAACAAAATTATAATAAAAATGCCAATTAATACAATTTATTAAATTTTGTAAAAATATATTGATAATATTGTATTAAAATTTATATATTAAGAACAATGATAATAATTGTAGTTTTAGTTTAATTTTTTTCGTATATTATATACTTAATAATGGTATTGTATTTTTGTTTTCAGAACTGTTAACTCCATCAATCACAAACCAAAAAATGCCATAGCCCAAACAATACACTTGTATTATTATACCTATGTATTGACATCTCAAAATAAACCATTCTTTTCCGTATTATTATTATTACTATTTTTATTTTATTTATTATACGTCGTACAATATCTCATTTGGTCTACACTCAACTATGTATCACAACGATATTAAGTATTTTAAAATATCTAAAAAAAAAATAGAATCTGCTGTCAGAGTCGAATTTTTAAAATTGTGAATAATTTGTAATTATCATACAATTATCCAAAACCTGTGTTTTTGGAACCAAATTTTTGAATTTTATACTACCAAATTCATAATAATATGTTTATTTATATAAAAAAATTTAAATTTAGATAACTGTTCCAGTTATTTATTTATTTTATAAAAATGAACTATTAGCACGTCATTAGTGAAATAAAAATTTTAAGAACTTGTAGGTGTTTTTTTTAATAAAACATAATGCTGGGTATCTTAGAAATACAATCATTGCAATATGTAACTAAAACAACTTTATCATATTCCTCTAGTTTTGACTTTAACCAAGGTTGTAAGTTTGTCACAGTATTTTTAAAATAAAATAAAACAAATGTTCACAATTATGTCGTATTATAATAATTTAAACGAGTGTTTTTTTTTTTTTTGACGTTATTTTTTTGTTTTGAGGTTTAAACGATAAACAGTTGTTTTATTTTTTTCTCTCCCCGGCAAATTTTTCTAGAAACATAAAATTTACAAACTCACATAGAATTATCAAATTCTATGCTTATTTTCGTAAATTCTAAGTAAATTTTATAAATAACTTGTTTAAAATACTTAGCCAGTAGGCAGTAACTAAGAGCAAGCTTTCTATAATTCAGTTTACCAAAATCAAAAACCGGTCAACATTATACTCATGTCATAACTAGTTATGGAAACCGATAACTTTTTTAAAAAACTGACCGTTTGAACACATTTTTTGTAATTCTAAATGAAAAATGCGCATCTCTAATTTAAAAAGGGCTCAGTTGTAAAATATATGTGGTACATTATAATTTTATGTGTTATTAGTAGGGTGCGATTTTTTTTTTGTTTTGTATTTACTTATTCGTTAAATACGCAGATAATCGAATGATTTTACTATTATAGAAATGTTTTTCAGGACTAGCTGATTATTTTAAGTTATGGTTGATATCAAATACTTTTACATACTTAGATATTTTCTTATATAATAAATATATTTATTTATATATATATATTTTTATTTTCGGAATTTAAATACATTTTAATCCGCAACCTAATTATAAGTCTAATACACTATATTATTTTAGATTGGAAATTTTTTTTTCATTCGCCAAAAATATGTTGTAAGCTGTGTCATTATATGAAATACCCGGTATAGTGATAGTTTTACCTGAAAATCTGGGGCACATCATAATATCAAAAAAAAAAAGCGGACATATTTCGCACAATGGGTGTTCTTCGCATGACGGTTGGGATTCTCTTGACGGGTGTTTTAAATTTTAAAGAAACGATAAATCATTTCTTCAATAAAACGATTCTGAATGAAGGAAGTTAATAATATAAAAAATAAATGAGAAAAAAAAATGTTAGAAAAATGTCCAACATTTTTTTTTCATATTTTCAAAATTTTCTTGCGCCAAAATCTTTTTTATACGATTTTCTATCTATGTTTGAATTTTCATATAGTTCAGATCAAAATATTATAGTTTCCTAGTCGTTTTCGTCAAATTTTGTGTAATTTTTT
>JAIPRM010009625.1:0-14565 GCA_025469315.1 Stegophylla sp. TES_Ste_2020 | reverse complement strand
AAATTATTTGAGTCATATTTGGCTCAATTGAGGCTCTCTTTGAGAAGATTTTGGTTCGCCCCCCCCCCCCCATAAAAGTAAGTCAGATACGCTACTGGTCAACACAATATCCAATGTCCTATCAACTCGCTGGTTGTCGGCCCAACGTTATGATATCACTCCAAAGTACCATCTAGTGGCCAATTGTGATTCAAGTTGCTGGCCGAAACCTATGAACAAGTGTTTCTATATGAAAAAGTGTTAACAGAAAAAAAGAATGTAAAACACCTTTGTAAAAATACTAGGTTCTTAGTTCCACTCAGTATCAAAAAAAAAAAAGAAAAACATTCAACATTTTTGTTTTTTTTTTGTGACATTATATTAACTTCAATTACGTTAAAATGAAATGTGTGTTCCATTTTTAGAAAAAAATAAAATAATTATCACCATAGTACTTATAGGCAGTGCCGGTGATAGATATTTTTCCGCCCGGTAACAATTATAAACAAGCTACCTTTACTTAACTGATTTTTCCTTCATATGAAAAAAAAAAAAATGAAATTAAAGTAAAGTAAAATATAGACAAAAAAAGTTGGACATTCTTCGCACTACGGGTATTCTTCGCTCATTAGCTCAGATACTTTTGGTATATATATTGAATTTTAAAGAAGTGATAAATAATTTCTTCAATAATACGATTTTGAGCGAAGAAAATTAATAAAAAACAATAATAGTCGTCATTTTCAGAACACCCACCAAGAGTATCTGAGCCGAGGAACGAAAAATACCCGTAGTGCGAAGTATATTCGGCTCTTTTGTATATACTTTATTTTACTTATCTTTGCTTTAATTTACTTTTTTTTATTCAATAAATAAAGGGGAGAAAAAATTGATGAGAAAAAAAATATAAAAAAAATTTCCAAATTTTTTTTCGCGTTTTCAAAAATTTCTTGTGTTAAAATATTTCTTATATTATTATCTATGTTTAAATTTTCATAAAGGCACGTCCACACTAGAAAAAATGTACGTTATGTGTCAAATATAGAATTCGACGCAAATATAAAATGCACAAATTTATGATGCAGCTCAAAAAACCCATGGTCCACGGATCGAGTGTGTGGGATGAGCCAAAAATATTGGGTACTTTAACCAAAAAAAAAAAAAAAAAAAAATGAGAAATTTGAAAAATGACCTCTCTAAAGTAGGATCTAGATAAAAATCCTTTTTCATAAAGATGCAGGTTAAAATTTTCGGACAAGTATTTCTTTAAGAAGAAGTTTTTACGGAGAAAAAAATAAACGTCACTATAGAAAAAAAAAAAGTTGAAAACACAAAAACAGTTTTTTCCTTCTCATAATTTATTAGATAAAGAAAAGTAAAGTAAGGTATTTACAAGAAAGCAAGACAAACTTCGCTCTTTGTGTTAGATACTCTAGGTGGGTGTAGAATTTAAAAATAAAAATTTCTTCAATAAGATGATTCTTAACGATGAGAGTTAATAATATAAAGAACAATAGTAGCCGTCATTTTCAATACTTATAATATAAGAGTATCTGACCCGAAGAGTGAAAAATATCCGTGATGCAAAGTATGTCCAGCTTTTTTATCTATATTTTATTTTATTTTTCATTTATCTAATAAATAAAGAAAAGAAAAAAAGATTTGACTAGAAAAAAATGTATTAGGAATAGCCCAAAATTATTTTTTCACATTTCAAAATTATCTTGCATCAAAATATTTCTAATACTATTGTCAATCTGTGTTTAAATTTTCACAAAGTTTGGACCAAAAAATAATGATTTCCGAGTATTTTTTGCTAAATGTAGGTAGTTTTTTTCCCCCAAAAAATTGAAGAACTGAGAAATTAAAAAAATGACCTCCTTATAATATCAATGATAGGTAAATTCGATTTTAAAAAGTTGTTGGTCGAGACTTTTTGACAAGTATTTCCATATGAAAAAAAGTTTATAGAAAAAATAAATAAGTAAACATCATTGTATAAAAATACTAGCTTCTTTACTTCGTTTAAAATCTAAAAAAAAAACTTATTACTTACATGTATTTTTTTTTTATTTAAAATAGAATATTTTATTTAAATACAAAATGTATTGAAACACTTTTCTTGCCTTTAAGTTTGTAACATCCTATACGATTTCTTCACTATCTAGTTGTAGCTACATCGATGTAGGAACTTAAATATACACATAATTTTAATGACTATAATGGTAACAGTATTTTATATGTATACTTGTATGTAAAAATAAATCACGGACTAAGATATAATAATGGACATCCATCGAATAGACTACCTATCAGTAAAGGAAATAATTGGTCGATAAAGTCCATGGCATAAAGTAGGTATTATAAATCATGACGGTGACAAGAAAAAAAAATCACGATTTCCCTTAAGCCAGAATGCCGCCCTGTGCGAACGCACAGCTCGCACATGCCTTCCGCCGGCCCTGCTTATAGGAACTGCATTCTCTTCTATACATATAGATATCTACCAGCTTAATAATACTAGACTATATTATACAGATATATACTATCAAGTTTTAATACTGTTATAATACAGCGTCACTGGCCTACAACGGACGTCACTCCAAAAAATTATCCAGATTCAAGAAACGAAGAAACAATTAATAATATTTAAATCGAATAAGGCGATTAACATTTATTTACAATTCACCCCATGTTTATTTTATTTGACACTTCCCTCTTAATGTGAATTATCGCATAGTTGATCCTGCAGTAGTTTGAACTGCTGCAAATCGCAGCCTTACGATTTAATCCGTTTCGTGGTGAAATATACACGTACTCAAGCCACAGCCGATACAAACGATTAAAACAGTACAATAGAGTTTAAACAATTTAAAATACGTGTGTTTGCACATTATTAACGGCCAGTTACAGTAAATCGGAGTAGCCGTAAGTAGTTTTTCTGTACTTACTTAAACGTGTTCCTTTACATTTAAAAAATACACTTGTACACTTATTAAAAACACTTACAATGTCTTTTTATTTGTCGTTAAAATTTCCAAAATATTTCTTAGATTTTTAGTAAAAATCCAAATTAGAAATATCTGATTTCAAAGTAATTTCAAACATTTTAATTATTATATTTTGGTTTGGTTTGGTAACTAACACATATATGATTAATTATACAGATTCATGCGTGTTCTTATGTGAATTTAAAAAAATGAATGATTCAATTCATTATGCAAAAAGTAAACTAAAGCAAAAATAAGTAAAGTATAGACAGAAAAACCGGACATATTTCACACCTCGGGTCAGAAATTATTGGGAGGTATGTTGTATATTAAAGAAACGATAAAAAATGTCTTCAATAATACGATTCTGACCGAAGAAAGTTAATAATATAATTATCAGGAGTGTATTTAGGTTTGTTGTTCAGCGGGGGCTAAAATGAAAACTGACTATATAATTTGTAATTAATGATACTATTTATCTATACGAAAAGCATTTAATTAATGCGATTGAGAGTTAAAACTACTCTTTGAAGGGCCTTAGCCCATCTGGTACTCCCTTAAATACGCCCCTGATAATAATTCTTGTTCATTATTTATGAACAAAAAAATCATCATTTTCAACACACATACAAGAGTATCTGACCCGAGTAGCGAAAAATGTTCGATTTTCTTGTCTTAACTTAACTTATCATTGAATTACTTTACTTTAATTTTCTTTATTTATTTTTTTCTAATAAATAAAGAAAAGAAAAAAATAGTGAGAAAAAAGTGTTAGAAAAATGTCCAAAATTTTTTTTTCAAATTTTCAAAATTATCCTTATATTTTGTTTATATATGTTTAAATTTTCATAAAAATTGGGTTAAAAAATTATGGTTTCCGAGTATTTTTTATTAAATTTTGCTTAGTTTTTTCCAAAAAAAAAGATTGAAGAATTGAGAAATTCAAAAAGTGACCACTTTATAAAGTACCAACTGGATGCAAATCCGGTTTCAAAAAGTGGCTGATCGAGACATTTGGACAAGTATTTCTGTACAAAAAAGTGTTTATAGAAAATAAATAAATAAACATAATTGTAAAATCACTAGCTTTTTCACTTTGTTTTAAATCTAAAATGTTGATGAGAAAAAAGTTAGAAAAAATTTTGAAATTTTTTTTCCACCTTTTCAAATTTTTCTCACTCTTAAATATTTCTTATATTATTGTCTGTTAATGCAGCAAATTTTCACAAAGTTTGGGTAAAAAAAAGATAGTTTCCGAGACTTTTTTGTCAAATTTTGGGTAGTATTTTCCCCCCAAAAAATTGAAGAATTGGGAAATTCAAAAAATGACCTCTTTAAAGTATCAACTTTAAGCAAATCGGGTTTCAAAAGCTTGCTGGTCGGACTTTTGGATAAGTATTTCCACACGAAAGTGTTTACAGAAAAAAAGATAAAAAAGTTATTCGCTTCGCTCAAAATATAAAATTTAAAACTACTAATTCGAGAAACAAAAATGGATTTTTCATATATTCTCTTTCACATATTGAATATTTCATAAATAATATCAAATTACAATAAAATACAAACATCATAATAAAATAATAAAGCAGCTCTAATTATCATAAATCAAAATTAATTCACTATAATATAAAGATAGTATAAATGTTTATCGTATCGTCTCTAGTTATAACGGTTGAAAAAAGTGCAAGAAAATTTAATTATCCGTATCATGAACTCCCCGCGTCTAAGAATGTTTCACTAGAATACCATATTCGTTCTGAAATGAAAATCAGGGATTAAAAACGTTTTTTTAATTAAAATTTTTGTTTTTGATAGTCAAAAAATAAATAATCGTTTTAGTTTATCATTAAAAAAACGTTTTTGTATTTTTCGTTTGTGTTTTTGTTTTTAAAAAAAGTTACACTTAATTTATCGATCACAAACACCAGTTAGTGATCGATAAATCAACAATATTGATTTGTTGATTGATGAAACAATTTTAAAACAATTGATTGTTGTAAAATATTATATCAATACAAATAAGTAACATATTATCAAATTACAAATTAACTTTTAAAATCATTTTCCTTATAAAATATAAACATAGCTTTTTTTAAGCGTTTTGATAATAAAAAAGTAATGAATTGAAGTTTAAGGTAGAAAAACATTATTCACAAATATATTATAAATGCACAAATATAACACATGTGTTGAAAAAAGGTAAAGAAGCTCCAAAAAATTGTTTATATACTTTGACTTACCTAAATATTTTAAATACCTACAAAGATCTTTACACACACACACACTTCTTTTTATTTAAAAATCCAATCGTTCAGCAATTTACCAAGTGCTGACTATTAGTAGGTATTTATAGTCATGGTAATAATTTATTAGTAATTATGAATATTGAGTAATTTAAATTTTACAATTAAAATATTTTTCATGTTATATTATTTCTTATCAAATCTAGGTATATATTTATTTTATTTTTTGTAATACACAGTAACGCATATAGCCTATAGATATAAATACAATCACCTCGTGATTATAACGAATTTCAAGGGACCGAGGAAAAAATTTGCTATATCGAAAGTTCATTACATCAAAATTCGAAATATCAAGAAAATATAATTATTAAATTCATTATAACGAAATTTTATGAAAAATTCAGATGATAATAAATTCAATGATAATCACCAGAAAAACTTCGTAATAGTGACATATTTATTTTTATATATTTTTCTAGAGACATGTATCTTATTTTAATAAAAATTAAAAATTCGTAATAGCAAGGTCCAAACTTATGCATATTTAATGTATGGTATTTATGAGATAAATTAAGCATATAATATTAAAAACACCATGAACAATATTATTATATCTGTTCTCCAGTTTCGGAGATCTGCGTCGTTAAAACAAAATCAAGCTGAAATTGACCATTTTTACTATCTTTTAATATCGTGAATAAACTATTAAAGGTAAATTTTAAAACTCTTCTCATACATTCTCCTAGCCAATGTAATTTTAATAAGACCATAAATAACTAAATTCGTTCTCCAGTTTCGAAAATTTACGTCATTAAATCAAAATCAAGTTAAAATTGACCAACTTTTTAACTGTTAAAAAGTTAATTTAAGGATGAAAAAAATGTAATTTCACATTCAGCATCTACTTGACAAGCCCTTCCTAATGAGATATCATACGTTTTTCCTTATTAAAATCATAATAATGCTTCAGCATTCATTGGATCTATCTCATTAATATCTTACGTATATTAAAGCTGACTTAACCAACCTACTAAGTGTCACTGAATTATATTTTTATTATTTTCCTATTTATCACAAGCTTTTGAGATTTTGAAAATTCAGATTAATTCATTTAAATTACCATTCTTACTTGTTTAAAAATCAAGAAAGTAAAATTTTTATTTTAATAATGTGTATTAAAGCTCTAATGCCAACTAAAACGGCACAAATTATATATTGGATGATTGAAGGTATTAGGTGATAATTCCCGGTTTACTGACATCAAAGAACCGAATTGAGTGTTCATAAAATATTACTATTCATTACTACTTGAAACCTCATATCTGTGATTTGTGAATTATTATAATATAATATCTAATTTCATTATACGAGGACTATAATGTCATATAAAAGCTCTATTTTACATTTTATTTCTTTTACGGCAGTGTTTCATTCTTTCACCTCGAATATCGCGTATTTTAATTTATAGTATTTGTTATGACATTAGTCCCAGGTAAGGCATTTTAATTTTGTGAGGCCAACATTTTTCTTAGAGGTCAATCAATTATTACTTAAAATGAGTGGAACGTCAATTGAACCCCTCCCCCCCCCAAATCTTCTGCTGAACACGCTACTGAGTATAGTAAAAACGGGGAAAAACTGTCGAAAAATTGACAAAAAACGGCAAAATATGCAATTACCGAAATCTCCGTAAAATTGAAAATTACTTTTTGACATAACTTCTAAAATAATGCAGCTAGGGACATGAAATTTTCACCAACCAGTAAAAATATCTACAAGAACATTTCACAGAAATTTCAAAAAGATTTGATCAATTTTGAGTTCAGTACAGCATTTTGAAAATTTCGGAAATTTCTCGTTTTTTGTTAGTTTTTATGTGATAAAATTTTTGATTTTAAGACTTGAAATTTTAATATGATCTCACTGACATATATGTATAATTGACCTAACAAAATCTCAAAAATCGTTAGTCAAATTTTTATTTTATAACCGTTTGAAGTTAGAGTTTCGACTAAATTTGTTAGTTTTGCCTAAAATTATGCAGTTTAACGTACATATAAAAAAATTGGCCAAATCGATTGTTTTGAAATTTGGTGTCTCGATAGAGAATCTCATTGCGAATATTTTGGTGCAATAAAATTTCTTACGGACGAATAATTAAACATTTTACAAGGGTTTGATTGAAAAAAAATTGGAGAAAGTACGGTTAAATTACCTATTTTATTATCTGTTTTCATCATAGATATATTTTATATATCTATGGTTTTCATATACTCTGTGATAATAATATCTATTGACCTTGTACTAAATGTACTTTGCCATGAGTGTTACATTATCTCTTTGAACATTTTTTTTTTTTTTTGTGCCATGAATGGAAAGAATTTTCCTACTTCAGAAATGTACAAAGATTAATCAATGCCATTCTATGGTTACTCGTCTTAGCGTAACTTAGACTTAGACTTGATCAGTACAATTACATTTAATCAGTACAATCAATATAATTCTGTATTTTTTTAAGACAAGTGTTATTATTTTAGATTCTGAACGAAGTGAAGAAGCTTTTGTTTTTTAATTTACTGCGTTTTTGTAGATTTCAAAGCGATACGTCGCGTTGACACATTACCTTTGTTGTTAGTTACATAATAATATAATAATTGTAATTATGTATTTGCGTGATCATTGGCTTAAACAATATATGTACCAATTGTTGAATTTACATAACCAAAATGGATCGTTTTATACCAAGATTTGTTAGCTGATATATATACATTGTATTTATACAGTTTTTATATCAAACATAAAATTACATTTTTGCAGGCAACGTTGTTGATTTTACACATATAAATTATTATTTTCAATCAAATCGCTATTTGTTTAGGCTTTTTTTTTAAAAAAAGTATAGGTATTAGCGAAAACAAGTCAATGCAAACACCCAATATTAAAGGCACGAAACATTATTATAAGCAAACAAAAATATTTGCCATTTTTCAAAGACCGCACAGTTTAACATTAAACACAGATGGCGGACATTTTAACTCTAAATAATTTTTTTTATGCAGATACATTGTACACATAGACAAGTATAGTGTATTATGAAGAAAGGGGATAAGTATAATGTATAACTCCGGGTCACCCTTATGGGGTTCCATTAACAGTAAACACGCCATTATACGAAAATTGTTATTTATTTCATCAACAGACTTGTCTGTGTAAGAAAATTAAAAAAAAAAAAAGTGTGTACTTCGCTCGTCGGGAGTGTTCTTCGCACGGCAGGTGAGATACTCTTGACCAATGTATTGAATTTTATATAATATTTATAAAGTATAGTTATCAGTGCTGTATTGTGTATCTGCGTGTCCAGAACTTACAGTTTACTACTTGTGTAGTACATGATAATATGATATAACGATTTTATTTAGAATGGATGATCTAGCAGTAAATCATTTTGAATCAGTATGATTCTCCCAACCGTTTTATTTTAAAATTGTATGCATACCTACATAATATTATTAATGTCTAATGATTTTATAGGTTAATGGAAAAAAGAAACAAAATTATTAGGACAGTAATTTACATCGCAATAAATTTGTAAGACAACAATTATTAATAGAGAAGCAATTATTGTGTATAAATAATGAAAGAAAACAATTTGTTATACTGTGACTTACATTAAATATATAACACGTACGTTAAATAATTATAGTTATCTAGTACAAATACAAGTACAATATTATTATTAAAAGCAATCACTAAATATGATAACTTATGCTGCCATCTACCGTATAAAACACTACAACTATCATTCACAGCATAAAGGTTAAAATTCGAAATCTGAACAGCAATTATTACTAGAATACATTGAGTTATCTTTAATTCATTATGTTTAATATTGTTTCATTATGTTAAATAATAATTATTATTATCTTCAATTATGGACAATAAAAATATTCTACTAACAACAAAAATAAGTATTCGATTTCAATTAATCACCTGAGACGCGACTTTTAAAATAAGTTTACAAATGAAACTAAATAACGAAAGCCAGTTAATTAACAATTTTATTAGAAATGAAAATTCAGTGACAGATTAATCTTCTCGGCGCCCTGAGGCACGCTCAGTGTTTACCGCCCCTTTTTTAATAATATCCAAGGTTCGTATTTAAATGGGCCAACATTGAAGAGTGATAGGTAATGCGGTATAGCCACCTCAGGGGCGTGGGAAATGGTTCAAACTTATTTTGGTTAAATAATTTATACTTTGATTGAAATATTGTATTACATACAATCTTGTAAGTTACAATCTATAAATTACACAAAGAGTACGAATGACCCCTTGGATCCACGCCTGTCCACAACTCGAAAAATCGAAATCACTCGACAACTTGTATTTTACTCAGTGTCAATAAGATTACAAAAAAAAAAAAAAAAATACATACATTATTATTCTGTCGGTATATTATCCTAATCGTACGAGAAAATTCGACGATTTTGGTTATTCTAATTAGCGGCAGCGTATTATTTTCATGCGTTACGCGTATTGCATAATAATGCAAGTTATTACAAAAAAGAAATAGCTGATAATTAATAAAAAAAACTTTTTTCTCAATACCTTTTTTCCTTTTCTTTATTTATAAGATAAAAAAAAAGTAAAATATAGATAAGAAAGCCGGACATACTTTACTTTTTTTTTTAATTTATATTTTATACTGGAAAAAATACTAACTATTAACTTCTATTTTAATATAAGTTACTATTTTCACCAAATTAACTTCTATCTAACTAAGTTAGTAATTTGGAAAATTTCAGAAACTAACTTTTATTTTAACTTAGTTAGTTTTTTTATTAAAGTAACATAACTTTAAATAGTTTGAAAAAAATGACAAGTTTGCCCAGCTTTGTAAAAATTATGACTATTATTGTTCTTTATATTATTAAGTTCCATTGTTTAGAATCGTATTGTTAAAAAAATGATTTATCGTTTCTTTAAAATTCAACACACTCGCCAAGAACATCTGATCGAAGTATTGTCTATACTTTAATTATATTTGCTTTGCTTTTCTCACTTTGCTTTAGTATATTTTACTTTACTTAACTTTCCTATTTTTCGTGTGTATGTGTAATAATTTTATGAATGTTTCAATTGTAAAACTGATAACTGTTAATGTCAATATGCGTGGATACTTTACCAATTACTACCCAAAACACAAAAAAAAAAAAAACGTCAAAAAGGCAGTGGGTGATAGCAAATCAGCGCCATCACCCAACACATTTACTGGAAAAAGGTTTAAAATGCCATTATTTATTCGACAAATTTGAAAAACTTGTGTCGACAAATAGAGACGTTTTGATAAATAAATAGAACAAATAAATAATTCTCATTAAATCGTATATACATATAATCGATCAAGAAATATTAAAACAGGTATAAACTATTTTTTTTTTTATTTACTCATGTA
Source organism: Stegophylla sp. TES_Ste_2020 (assembly GCA_025469315.1). Lineage (NCBI taxonomy): Eukaryota > Metazoa > Arthropoda > Insecta > Hemiptera > Aphididae > Stegophylla > Stegophylla sp. TES_Ste_2020. The sequence continues at coordinate 3,895 of JAIPRM010009625.1, read as the reverse complement.
ACTTAAACTCAATTTTTTATTATTAGATAGTTGAAAACCAAAACAAAGAGTATTAATTTGACAATTTTCGTTTTCCTTGCCATACTCAAGATGTCGAAAGAAGTGTGAAACTTGTGACAGAAGCCTCTTGAGCTGTATGTGGACAGACTAGGAGGGATGGTTTTATAAGATCAAGGATTGAATTTCATCAAATTATGCCGAATTTAAATTCAAAAAAAGATTTTCAATTAAGTTAAGTTTGTTTAGATTAGAAATTTTAATTAAAATTAGATTAAGTTAGTTAATGTATTAATAAGATAGTTAATTATTAATAGGTTAATATTAATTTAATTTAATAATTAACTATAAAAATTTTAATATTTTTTTTAATATTTTTTACATGCAATTAAAGAAATGAGCTGCGGCACCTCTAAAATTTGTTGTATCATATCCATGTTTAAAATAAATTTATTTGAGTATGAATCACAACCTTTTCAACCTTTTAGCATTATTAGAATTAGAAAAAAAAAAATTGACCGTTGATTCGATCCACCCTTTTGAGCATATTCATATGTATTGTCAACGGTACTGAAAAAAATCTCGAAATTCGTAAGTAAACATGTTCTTTTAATAGCTGTTTAAAGTTAAAATTTTCATTAAACCAGTCATTTTTACCTAAAATAGTGTTTTATTTTTTAACTGACAGTTGATGATTTGGTGTTTTTTCATAACATTATTGTTTTAAGTATATGATACAGACATGTATTTATTACTCAAAACATACAAACACACATATTTAGGTTTTTGAAGCTCCACTCAGAATCGATTTATTGAAAAAAATTATTTATCGTTTCTTTAAAATTCAACACTTGTTGATGAGTACTAAGAATATTCATGGTACGAAGCATAGACCTAATAACTAAAGTTAGTTATTAGATCTAAGGTGCGAAGTATGTCCAGCTTATTATATGTACTACCGGTAATATATTTTTAGTTATAAAATATATATTTTATATTAATTATAAAAATAATTGTATTGCTACCTATTAATGTAAATAACAAATGCTCGAATTGCTGTTGAAAATATTTATATAGAAATATTAAAATAATAACTGATTTTTCGAGCAACGCCAGACGAAATTTGTTTGGGTGGGTTGTAAATTTTTTCTGTTTTGCCACCATAGCCGGAAATCGAGGGCGCTAAGCCCATTAAAATTTACAAACCGAGAAATAATCATTAGCCTCCTCAAATATGTGATCACAACTATAAAATGTAAAGTAATTTTCAATTAAAATTAATTGAATCGCAAATTAAATAGAAATATATGTATTTGTTTCCTTATTCGTTATATTTCACAAATACTTTAATAATATACACAAATAAAGTATTTTTATTCTTAGATAATGTTTAAAATAATTAACAAATATTCCTTTTAATATTGAGTTCAATGCTACTGAAACGGACATGAGTGACATTAATAATATCAGTAATATTACCACAAATTGGTGGTTTTCGAGAATAGAGTATAGACAGCCTGCATCAGGTTGATCAAAGCGCACTCTAGTGGTTAATGAGAAAAAAAATCCCGGAGAGATTTGGCAGTGGACATATTTTATTTTTAGATGTTCAACATACATAATTTTGATTAAAATTGAAATATTATAGTCTGGAATGAATAAAATTTTTTATGGTATAGCATGAAAAAAACAAGTTCCTACTAGATTTAATAAATATTTTAATCAGTTATATTTATGCATAATTTATGCATTATTGATGCAAACTTCGCTTTTTTTGAGTTTAAACTTCTGCTTTTTAAGTTTTAAATACTCTGGTTAATGACTAATTTAATCATAAAATATGGCTTTCAAAACATCAACGCACTTTAACGAACATATAAGAAAATTGGCCAAACCGATTGTTTTGAAATTTGGTGACTAGATAGAAAATTTCATTGCGAATATTTTGGTGGAATAAAATTTCTTACGGGCAAAGAATTAAACATTTTACAAGGGTAAGTCTGAAAAAAACTCGAAGAAAGTACAGACACTAAAAGGTAGGTATTTGTTATTCGCTTATCTTATCCTACGTATTTTTCGACGCTAAATTTAATACGATACAAGTCGGTAATATTACGGTGTGGCTTTTGGACTGCTGTCCAAATACATTTCTCAAAGCCACAACGCCTTATCAGTTCTCACATATTACACGGACTGCCATGTATATGTATTCACTATCATATGTATATGTATTCACTATCATATGTATATGTATATGTTTACACTATTAAATAACAGTATCTAACCTATTTTATATTTATATTATTAACTTCCTTCGTTCAGAATCATTTTGATTGAAAAAATGATTTATCGTTTCTTTAAAATTTAATACATCCGTCAAGAGTATCTCACCTGACGTGCGAAGAACACCCTGACGAGCAAAGTGCACACTTTTTTTATAATATTTTTGTTAATACTGAAACAATTAAATTAATTTTTAGTTAAACATTACATCAATCTAAAAATTTAGTTTTGTCAGAGCACACAAAATTACGCATTTCAGCAAGTTCAAAAGCTCATAAAATTAAAACCTTGAAAAACGTAACCGAACAAAATAAATTAGCATTATCCTTAATACACAAAACTGTGGTAAAAGGTAAAAGAGCTTCCTGAGTGACAAATACTCTAGATCCGGCATTGCAAAATATATTAAATGATAAAATTTGCTTAACGCAATTGTTTTTAATCATTTCAGTTTGATACATAGTATTGTTACTTGTAAATTGTATTACATATATAATAATTATAATAATATAATGAATATTCATATTATTATGAATCAAACTTTGAACCTCCAACCCAAGCTATCAATAGCCAAAAAAAGGGAACACAAAAGAGAAAACGCTCTATTTTATGCAAATATGACACCCGAAATGAGGTTATACCAAATAGCCACAGAATGGTACATCTAATCAACAATTTATAAATATATCAGAGAGCAATCAATGACGATGGGTGAAGAACAACTATTTAAGACAATCACAAGAATGACTTCGCCTCACACTGATCCAGAAAAATTAAGATACAGTTCATGGTAATTGACTTTTCATCTTGGTGCACTAACTCTCGATAGGAATTCTCGTACGTGAATACGAAAATACGTGATGTATTTAGGGATCTAGATAATTTATTTGGATTTGACATGATTTACTTATACACACACCTGTTCCATTTGACTTCTAAACTACTCTTTCAAGACATATTCAATCCACCCATGCATCCTCTCATTGTGACCCTCTTCCAAGCAAACGATGTCTATACGGTCCTGAAGCCTGGCAGGAGGGATTAAAGTGAAAGGGTAGACACTGGATACTATTATACTAATACAACTAGCCACCAAGGCCTGTGGTATCACTGCTTTGTTATTAGGCCAGGGCGACAGTCAAGTAGTTCTTTTAACAGGTTAACTGCCACATGTACTATGGGTCACATGTACTATATATGGGTCACTGTTGTATTGTCATGTAATGCAATCATTTGTTACAATGTTTGTTCATCACGTTAAACCAAAATAATCATATAATAATTAGATTTTTAATTTACGTTATCAATATTATAACAGTTTAAGTGTAATTATTTACATGAAAAAATGATTTTCATAACATGTACCAAAAATGGTACACGTGGCCTTGCGCTATTTCTTACAGTTAATTATACGTATAATACAGAGCTACGTGTACCAATAAAGTGTACATGATTAGTAAGTAATCACCTTGATTGATTTAAGTCATTATTTTCAGGCCAGATATCACATTTCCCTAAGTGGTATAGTAATGAACTCAAATCAATAATTTATCAGAAAAAAGGACTTCACAAACAATTTAAAATTACTAATAACCAGAATACATATAATGAATTT
>JAIPRM010009624.1:0-14566 GCA_025469315.1 Stegophylla sp. TES_Ste_2020 | reverse complement strand
TTCGTTCAGAATCGTTTTACTGAAGTAATGATTTATCGTTTCTTTAAAATTTAATACGCCCGTCAAGAGAATACCACCCGTCGTGCGAAGTACACCCATCGTGCGAAGTATGTCCGGCTTTTTTAATCTTTATTCTTTTTAAGCTTACATTTAAACAAATAAAAATATCAAACAACATTCAATCTTTTCAGTTATTCAGGGAAAAATTTTCCAATACCAAGAAAACTCAAATTAAATATTGAAAAATAGGTGAAATATGTACTTAAAATTCAAATATAACCGAAATATGCATTTTTGTTGAAAAAAGAGTAAAATATGCAAAACATGCATATTAAAGAGAACTGTATACGACTCCTGGTGTTATGAAACGCATTTCTAAATTACTTAGCTATGTTCTGAATGATTTTTGAAAAACACGCTAACTCCTATAAGTCCCTATCCCTAGATATTATACTTTATTCATTGAGATACGACAATAAGATTATTTACATTACTTTTTACACGCTGTTGTAAATGTATCGTTAACGTATGATAATACGTTTAACGTGAACGTTTTTGAATTTTTTTTTCTTTTTACGTTGCCTATACTACTGTGCGAGTGTGCGAATTTCAATGTCCAAATGAATGTAACATTTGTTCAACGTTTTCGGAAAATACGTTATGACCCGTTTCATCTCGTCCGCAGACTTAAGCTCCTCCGCTCGCGGAACGTTTTAGCAATAAAATTCACAAGATCACTGCAATCACTCTGAACACTGCATTATACGAGTATTAAGTTGTTGTGTCGCATTACAAAGTGAATCATACAGGTAGGTAGGTAGGTAGGTACTTCAGGACTTGCAGTCAGTCCGTTCCGTATAATGTACATTTTATTGTACGGCGTAGGTTCGTGAGAATTTCACATGAGTCACCGTGACCAAAATAAGAAAAACGGTTGCAGGTAAAACGTACCGAGCATTTTACATTATTTGTGTGTCCGCATCGATTAGCATTCGTCTATTATATTTGTAATTATTATCACTTAATATTATTGTCGATATTGAGATTAGATAATTATTATTATTTTTTTAATCTAAACAGATATAAATACATAATTTCGTAAAAATGTATCTATATAAAAATACAGGATAGGTGAGTAAATATAAATCGTGATAAAGATAAAAATAAATATAATTTATATAGGTATAAAAAAAAAAATGGAGAATTTTATCGTCTGAACGAAGCAAAGCAACAAGTGATTTTACAATGATATTTATTTTTTATTTTTTTAATGTGTACACGTTATTGTGTAAAAATACTTGTCCAAAAATTACGACTGCTAACTTTTTGAAGCCTGATTTACCCTTTATATGGTACTTTAGAGAAGTCATTTTTAGAATTTCTCAATTGTTTCCTCAAAGCTTGAGAAAAACTAACCAAACTTTGACAAAAAAGATTCGAAATCATGGGTATTCTTCGTTCTTGGGGTCAGATAATCTTGGTGGGTGTATTGAAAATAACGACTATTATTGTTCTTTATATTATTAGCATACTCCGCTCGGAATCGTATAATCGAAGAAATAATTTACCATTTCTTTAAAATTCAACATACCCACTAAGAGTATCTGGCCTGAGGACAGAAGAAAACTCATGGTGTGAAGTATGTTCAGTATGGTCTTATATATACTATACTTTGCTTTGCTATAATATACTTTCTTTATTATTTTTTTTTTTAATTTAATTGAAAACCAACTTAAAGAATAAAGAACTTTGAACTGTACTATGTTTCGAACTAATTTATAGTTTATTCCAGATAGCAAATGGCGCAATAAATATTGAAGTACAAATTATGAGAAGTCAGAGAATCGAATTCATTGAAATTAAGGGAGTCGTCACAAGAAACTCGATAAATGACAACTTTAAAGTAAAAAGTACCATTTTTACATAAATTGGGAAGGGCTTAGCCTCCCGAAAAACTCCCGAAGCCCCTCTAAATTAAATTTTTACTTTTTACTCATTAAAATATGGTATAAAAACAACTTACATATTTCGCAATTTCAGAAATTAAATAATTTATAAATACATAATTTATTGTATGATTATACATCTGAAACCGATGTAAAACCGTTTAACAAAAATAATAAACTAAAAAGCTGACTTTATTTTTCAGAATTTATTGCTTGCTTTATGTTACTTGGATAATGTTTATATATAAACGTATATAATATTTTAGATTAAATACACACGCAATGCTTATGAGAACAATTATTGTTACGCAGTATTCACTATTAATGGATACCATATCCATAGAAAAGATAACCATACTAATATATTATTTTATTCTAAATCTATGATAATATTATGATGCCATGAAATTCAAACTGTCCGCGATCGAGGTTAGGACTCTATAAATATATTGTATTTAATCTGTCACTCGTTTTACGCCTTTTTGCCGGTCGAAGTGCAGCAGACTAATAATAATAAAAAATAATAATAGTAATGTAGTTTAACGAGCAAGATTAACCGGAATAATATATTGTAACTCTGCTGCACCGTCGCGTCGACCGGATGAGTCGTAAAAACCAAGTTTCTCGAGTCGATAATCGCAAGCAGAGAAGGTCTGACGCAAACGTCAAAAACGGATACGACGCTATCAAAGGTAATAATTAAGAGCGAAAAAAGTTGTAAAAGTCAGAAATATGATTATTCGCTGTGCTCAGAATCTAAAACCGGCAGTGTTCGGACTTTTTGTTTACTGACACTGGCTTTATTATTCGCCTACAGGCTATATGGCATTGTCAGAGTTAATAAATAAGACATGTCTAAGCAATGTGATTTTTGTGCATTTTAAATGTGCCCTGTTTATTAACAGGGCACATTAATAATAATTCAGTTAGTCTAAGTTTAATTTTGAAAAATAATGAAAATTTGTTTGCCAGAAGTTTTATTAGAAATACTTTTTTTATTTTTTTTATTTGTAAACACAACAACTTCATAAATTTTCAAAAATGGAGTAAATCCAATAATATTCCTGTACAGAATAACCTAATTAAAATATATAAAATCTATTTCTGACGTTGCATAGAGAAGAAAATTGAGAGTTAAGATATGTTTTCAAAATATGAATTGGACGACGGATCCTATTTGGATTTTCACCCATTTTCGACACTCGATGTGAAATCAAATTACTCGGTGACGACTATCCATGCGAGTACGTATAAGAATCACGCAAATAGTGTACATTCAAATAGCGATAAGTATAATCTACTCACACACTAACGTTTATTTACCAAATCAGCACTTACACTGTCGTATTTATACTGAAAGAAAATCGCCAAAACTCTTGTCCCTTAATAATTAGTCCCTAAAAGGCGCATTAAAAGGAAAAAAATCAGACACCAGTTAAACATATACCAGCGTTTCTCAATATTCTTTCACTCACATACCCCTTCATATTTCATCCGTGTTTCACGTACCCTACTCACCACCAACACAAAATATAATATGACCCAATTTTTTTTAAACTCGAAATTTTATTTATTTAAAAATTCTGTCTGTAGTACAAACTTAAAAATATGTTTTCATTTTCGATTAAATATAAACTTGTGAAATCATTGGCAACATTTCATTTATTTATTGATTTATTCTCATAAACTATTAATTTTTTGTCAAAAGTTTTTAATTATTATTCATTTCTCGTAAAACGCTCGTACTATTTGACAATCACTTACAATGAAATCGTCTTTCAGCCGTTATCGGGAACTTAACGAGTGTGACTCTGCAATAAAAAAATAACAATAAAATTAAATATTGTAAAATCATTAATTTATTTTCAATTATTTTTTGAACATTATAATATGCTCTATGCATATACTCAATTACAACAATAAAATTAAACATATAAAGATCAACGCCCAAACATGTATAGAGTGAAAAAGTATTATAATTAGTGTACCAAATAAGAAAAAAAATATATATATTTTAAATGGTGAAATGGGATATGCAATAATTTTAGTATATATTTTAACGAATAGAGTTTTAATATTTTCATAAAAATGTTATTTATTATTGGCAAAATAATATAAATGATAAATGAATGAAGAAAATTATCGTATAATATAAATTATAGGCAAGTACACAATTTTCTTAAGTGATAATAACTTTTGATAACTTCTAAAATGTATTATTAATTTTATTTCATTAATCATGTATTTATATATGTATTACATAATAAATAATATTTAGTATTTTTTTCTTTTATTTTTCGTCTATATCACATAATAATAATGTTATAAAATATTATTGAATTAAAAAAAAAAAAAGTAAACGTGAATTATGACTGCAACTTTAAATGAACTACGTATATGGCTAAATCGACAGGTAGTGTCTTATCTTTTGGACGTATTTGTCCACATCTCAAGGGCTCGACATAGGTTATAATAATTATGGGTTGTAAATTTCTGGGTGGTTCTTTCCAATAACGAGGCTGTAGTGATTGATCCAGCCCTTGCTGACGTTTTTTGTTTAGTAGAAGTTATCAAAAAGTTTGGGAAAATATATTCAGGAATAAGGTTTTTCTGAAAGTGTCATTAAGAAAAATTATCACTCGGCAAGTCGTATGGGAACCCATTTTCAAGCTCAACAGTAACAGTGACAAATCACCTTTTCTCCCTACGTTATCGCGTTAAACTTTTATAATTTCATACGATTTTTAACCAAAAAAACAATAATACGTAGTGGCACATAGTTTGAAAACCTCTACGCCCCATTGACAGTGCAATATACATAATGCTATAGTGAGAATCATTTAACAGATTTTTAAATACCGCGTCATTTACATGACACGTGTACGGGTGGATAATGTTTCATTGCACACACTTGTTGCAGCAGTTCGTGTGCGAGAGAATATTATAATAATATTGAATAACATATTTTACGCGACGGCGGCGGCTCGAGTGAACGGGTGCGCCTCGTACACACAATACACACGCCGCCGCCGCCGTTGTCGTTTGAGGTGATCCAACAAACATATATATGTATATTATAATATTATACTCGCTCATATATCATTAATATATACATTACACGTATAATATATGTACGAATACATTATTAAATAATTGACGTCTACGTAACCTCTTTGACGCTGGATGTGCGACGTGCGGCAACGTATATGTTATATCGACGATTGCGATCGAGACGTAGATTACCCCTGCTCGCCCCTCCCACGCCCGGTTTTTGGATCGTGATAACGCGAATCGATCAAGAGAAGAAATCGATACACATTTTAATATTATTATTACGATACGTGTTGTGTGTCTACTATAGGACGACGACGTAGCAGCTGCGGCACTTATATATTGTGTATTATACTCGCATGTTTATAATTTATGATGTATTATTATAATATTATTACTATTTTGAAATTCCGAACGGACGGCGGCTTGACACATTATTATTATTATTATTATTATTATTATTATTATTACTGTCGAGGCCCGAGTTTATCGAATAATTCCGCGTGCGTCAAAGTCCGTATAAAAAGTCGCACGCGTGATCATCGGACAGGCGACTCGAGAGATAGCCAAGCGCTTCTTGAGACAAACGCTATGTTTGATACAGAAGGAAAAAAATAATTAAATTTTAATGTTTCATTTGAAATTGAGATGAAATTATTCCAAGTGTATGATGAGACATCGAACGGACATCTGTTCGGATTTCCTCTACCGGTGTAAAATTAAAATTTATTCCAAAAATCATTCTGCAAAACCCCAATAGACTCAAAACTATCGTCATTATTAAAAATCGTTTTTTTACTAAGCGAAAAAAATAATATAAGTATATATATATATATATATAGTGAAACCTCCCCTAACGGACACCTCTAAACAGCGGACACTTGGGTGTCCGCTATTCGGAGGTTTCACTGTACATATATATTGTGTGTGTGTTTGTATCCAGTTTTTAGTGTTTGTGTAGAAATTAGTAATAAGTTATCATATTTTCTTAAAGGAAATGTCTTAGAAATGACTACCTCAATCCCATGAATTTTCTAATTTTGATTGTGTGGACTGTAAAAATTAAGATGGTTTGCACCCAATTTCCAGAGTTTGTGATGAAGCAAAAAAAAAAAAAAACATTTAAATTTACAAAGTTTGAATTAAAAATTTAGAGTCTCCGAGTTTTTTTTTTTAGCCAAATTTTGAGAATTTCAAAAAATGTCCTGTCAAAAGTGTCATCTAGAGGCGAATTGTGATTTAAAAAGTTACAGGTGGAAACTTTTGAAGAATTATTTTCACACAAAAATGTGTACACACTCGAAAAAAATACCATAGAACTACTAGATTCTTCCCTCACCTTAAAATATTGATAAATGTTTTAAATATAATAGCGAAAAACGATTTTTGGATTTTAAATAAAACTTTCGAAATTCAACGAGGGTGGGAGGGCAATTTTTTTTATTAAATTTGCATAGGTCGTGCCACTCAATGCCAACCTATGCACGCTTGTGCGCGCGCGCACATTTATAAATAGTCGATAATCCATATGGACGGCTGCCACTCACTGAAAGCGTGTTATAAGTATCTGCATGCATAATAGTGTTATTATTATTATTATTACAACAACGACGCGTCGAGACGGGACCGCGGACATGACTGATAGAGGGCCGCGTGCGCACGGGCGAGCACGTCCAGGCCGCTATCTTTATTGCCCGGCTCGTATTTAATTGATGCTAAACAACGTTCGGGGAGAAAAAAAAATAAAATAGGTATCTCGTAGCCGTTAATTGAAGTTGAAGTGTGAACGTTTTATAAAACGATCGGAACCGGAAAGCTTGTTAATCGTGCCGTGCGCGACGCCCGCCCCAAACACCCACTGGATCGCGACCGCGCGGACAAACCGTGCATATTAATGGGATGTAGAAAAAAAAATAAAAAAAATAAATAAATACACGTACACACCGTGTTAATTATTGTCGGCCGTCGACGACGTAAGTGTACGAGAAAACAACGCCCGGCAGTCCGCGTTTTGTTGTGGAAGTAAAATGAAAGAAAAAAAAAAAAAAAAAGGAAATCCATTAATACGCTGTGTTCAAACGCACACACACACACACACACGTATAATACGAGTGCAATATACGGGGAATGTGTGTACTTACTCGTGTACGTGCGTACACAATATTTTTCTTACGGTCCTCCACTCCTGTTCCTCCGCCTCGACGACATCCGGTTCTGCCGAATTTGAACGGTTGCCTCCCGCGCACCGCCGCCGATTGAACTTTTCGTTTCCGCGTTAAATTTCGTTTTAGATTTTGAGCACCACAGCGAAGACGCCAGTGTTCTTACAATAATGTTTTGTTTTTTCCGTTGACTTTTTTTTTTTTTTTGTCCAGAAATAATTGTCCGAATTTTGACCAGCCGCTTTTTGAATCAGACGTTGTCTCTAGATGATACAATTAAAAAGGTAATTTTTTTTTGAAATTCTCAATAGTTCTTTCAACTTTATTTAGATACTAGACAAAATTTGACAAAAATAACTTGATTTTCTATGAAAATTTAAATATAGATAGACAATAATATGAGAATTTTTTTGTTGCTAGTAAATTTTGAAATTGTGAAAAAATAATCTTTGGAAAATTTTTTCTCGCTCAAATGTTTTTTCTTCTTTTCAGTTAAGACTGGAGCGAAGCAAAAACTGAGGAGTGTAGCAATGAGTGCCAAAACACGCGCAGAAATTATAGATAATTACCGATTATTAAACCGATATGTTTCCACGTCGCACAGCTATTAGTCGAAGGACGTACATAGATAGTGTGAAGCGAAGCGACGGCACTGAGGAGCGTAGTGACAAGTGCCAAAACACACGTAGAAACTATTAATAGTCATCAGTAGGGAAAAATTAACACATCTATGAACACGAAAGAAGCTTTTTTTCCTATTATAGGGAATTTTTTTCCGGTGCTTCCTTTCCTAGATTCGTTTATTGATGATAGGATGCTAGATCGGCTGAATCTCTTTAAAGTACTACACGAACTAATTTCTTTACCAGTAACATGATCAATACTTAGATCCGAATATATTTTCGAGTGGAAAAGTGTTTCCATAAAAAAATAATAAACAACATTCTTAAGCCATTTGCTACTTTGCTCTACTTGCATTGGCCGAAATGGAATAAATGTTTTGGGGGGGGGGGAGAGGGCTAAAATATTTATTTATTTGATTTAGCCTCTCTAATTAAATTAGCCTTATATAAGCTAAAAATTCTTAAGACACTGAGTAGATTTTGAAAGAGTTCTAAGCCCCCAACCCCCCATTTCCACCTACTCGTATGTACACTTGGAATCTAAAATGTTTTACACGTTTTCTGCTCAATATATAGGAATAATTGAATTATTTAAAAACATTTTTATTCGGGGTCTGCATATTATATTCATCGTTCCATGTGTTTTTAAGGACTTCGAAAAAGCTACAAATGTTTGTAATCAACTAATTAAACCAATACAATGCGCGGATACTACTAATTAATAGAATTCCTCTTACAGACAGTACAAGTCTTCAATATCAGTTTGCAATTTTCTTCCGAGGAATGTTGACACGGCCAGATGAAATGTTATTGAGGTTCAAAAACCTATAACGGAGTTAAACATCATTAAACATTCTCACATAAATAGTATAGGTACTTCATTCCTTGAAATTCTTAAATATTACAGTAAATCGAGTCAGTGACTTCAATACGTGTGCGCATGCGTACAATGAACATCATACATTGTATATTACCTAGGTTTTACGTGATATTGACAAGTGTCATTTTTAATGAATATGGTTATGTGGTTACTGTGTACCACGAGTATTGTAGTTATGAAGTATGTAAACCGTATTAACACTCATAAATATGTTCGTTTAGTAAAATAATAATATTATTATGATGCCGTTAAAATGTCCCGAGTTTCGTTGTCAATTCAGAACCAATTTCTTCGTTTTACAAATCTCGTTTTAGTTTCTAAGTGCAATGAAGAACCTAGTGTTTTTACAATTATGTTATTTTTTTTTTTTTTCTGTGTAAATATTTCGTAAGGAAATATTTGTTCAGACGTTTCGACCAACAATTTTTTCAATCAAAATTTTCCTCTAAATGGTACTTTTAAGAGGTTATTTTTCGAAATGCTCAATAGTTTTCTCAAAATTTAACAAAAATTACTCAGATATTAGGCATATTTTTTTAATCTAAACTTCATGAAAATTTAAATATAGTTCTATAATAATATGAGAAATCTTTTGGCGTAAGAGCATTTCGAAAAATAAGAAAAAACAATCATGGGAATTGTTATCTAATACATTTTTTTTTCATAAAATGTTTTTTCCTATCTTTAGTTAATAGTAAGATATAGAACTGACTGAGTACAAAACACTTTTTTCGTTTTTTTTTAATAAACTTTATAATTTACAAGTAAAAATGTCACATAAAAACCTAAACTACTCCCAGAATCGTTTCTTTAAAATTTAATACACCCACCAAAGCTCACCCAAGAAACGGAGAACGAATCCATGACGGTTCGTCTCCATGAATTCGCCGTCATCGAAAAAACGAATGCTCCAACGTTTCGTCCCCAAAAATATTTTATCAATATGTCCTCGTCAATTATTAATAATTATCCACAATTTCTGCTCGTGTTTTATTACTCGTCACTACGCTCCTCGGCACCATCACTTCGCTCCCTCAATTTATATACGTCCATCAACATGTTGTACAACACGAAGACATTTTGGTTTCATAATCGGTAATTATCAACAAACTCTTTTTAATAACCAAGACATTGTAGATTATATTTCACCATGATATTAAGTGTTAAAAATTCATATAATATACGCCGACCAAACCGACTGCTAATAATTCGCTAGGACAAACTCTTGTAGTATAATATTTTTCGGTGATAAAACGGCGTGGACAAACCATTGCTTTACCGCGAAGATTACCTATGGTGTGAAGTATGTCCGGCTTTATAGATTCTGAACGAAGTGAAGAAGCTAGTGTTTTTACAATGATGTTCATTTATTTTTTTTATTTTTAATTTTTTTTCTGTGTACAACTCTTTGTATAGAAATACTTGTCCAAAAGTTTCGATCAGTAACTTTTTGAAACCGGATGGTTTCTAGATGGTACTTTAGAGAGGTTATTTTTTGAATTTCTCAATTCTTCAATTTTTTTTTTTGGAAAAAACTATCCAAAATTTGACAAAAATGACTCGGAAATTATCATTTTTTGATCCGAACTAAATGACAATTTAAACATAGATAGAAAATGATTTAAGAAAGATTTTGGCGCAAGAAAATATTGAAAATGTGAAAAAAAAATTTTGGACATATTTCTAACATTTTTTTTCTCATTTATTTTTTATATTATTAACTTCCCTCGTCCAGAATCGTTTTATTAAAGAAATGATTTATCGTTTCTTTAAAATTCAATACACCCGTCAAGAGAATCCCACCCGTCGTGCGAAGAACACCCATAGTGCGAAGTATGTCCGGCTTTTTTTCATTTTACTATTAATTTTTGGATAGTACTATAACGGTCCAAAAATATCATACAGTCCTTATAAGTTTGAAAATTACATCTGCTAATTGGTACTTTAGAGATTTTTCCAAACAATCTCTGTAATCAATTTAAATTTAATTGAAAAACTACCGAAAATCAAGTGAAAACGATGAAATTTATTCCGAATCCAGATTTCACAAAATCTCGATTCCAGTGACTCCGAAAATAACGGTGCGAGAAACCGGAAGTGTTCGTTGGACATGGACAATACAGAATTTGACAATACGGACTAGATATTATTTATTTTTTTTTTACATGCTTCTGGAATTCGAACACTGTTGGACGCCTGGTCCTGATTTCATACAAACAAGGTCTACCAAACATGCTTATATCGATATAACTATCACTTTAAATTTGATTCAATACAATGCATTGGAAGTGTACGGTCTTCGGGTAATTTTAAAGAAATTATTTCATTTCGAATATTAAAGGCGCATTGTTGTACACTGTCAATAGATGTTCACATGTTTTCGGACCGGTTCTATACATTTTTGTGGTATTGTAATGAGTTTAAATCGATTTCGAAAGACCTGCAGACATCTGTATTAAAAAAAAAAAAAAATTAATACACCCCTACACAAAGTGATACGTTGGAGTTTCCGGACAGTGTGGATTATAAAAATATAGAGTTCAAGAATGAATTTTATAAAGTAGACTGTCTGAGTCAAATTTTAGAGCCAACTAATATTGATTTGATATCGAGCACGAATATATTTTAGGTTGTCGCGTTCGATATCAATTTATCCCGATTCAATAAATATATTTATTTATTTTATTATGGACATAAGTCCAATTACATAAATGGAATGAATATGGCATAATGAATGGATTTTTAGATTTACTAGGCTAAAGGGACAACAAATTGGACAAAAGAAAAATATTAGAATCTAGGTAAATAGGGAATAATAATAGTAAGAATAAAATTTATGATAAGAAATCAAAATTAGTTTGTATCAGCATAGATACCATTATACAATAGAATATTAATAGGGGAGTTAAGTTCGTGACAAAGGAAAAAATGAGTTATGTAAAATAAACTGGAGTCTCCAGTATTATGAAAATTTACTTTAAAGTATATGAAACTTAATAAATAAGAATTTTCCATTTCATTATTTAACAACTTTAAAAAAAAAAAGTAATATAAGATTATTTCCTGCGAGCTTTTAGAGAATTAAGATTTAAAAATTTACTCATATTATCATAATAAAAATGAGGTGTCCTCGCAATGTTGAATTTTAAACAAATGTATCAAAAACCATTTTGTTTTGAACCGTTTAAATTTTATCAAATTGACTAAATATAAAACATGCTTTATTTTTTAAAAAACTATATAATTGCAGAATAATAGTTTAGTGTTAAAATGAATATAAAGTTCTTTTAAAAAATTTTTACGAGTAAGAGTAATAACATTTACATTATAGTTAAAAATCAAACTGGTAAGTTTTTAGAAAAAGTAATTGTTTGACACTTATTATTATTTAAAGAAAGCACCAGCTTATTAAATTATTCTGGAGATCAAAAAACGTTTTTAGATTTTACATTGTAAAATTTATAATATTTTATTATACAGTTGTACATATCTTTTTAACTTGATAAAAGATTGGAATGAGTTGTTTTGAGACTAAAAATTTTATTGCGATCGAACTGTTGACCACCCCTGGTCTAAGTTACAGAATAATTTTTGAGGAAAGTAGCGAATTCATACACAAGGCATAGCAGGTATAGTAAAGATATACTCGTTAATTCCTGCACGAGCATTATAATAATAGCATACAGAAATTATGTAAGTATATATACAAATGGGGAGACAAATATTTCAACCCCTCTTCCGACTGCGAAAATTCCCTTACTACCATTTAATAAGGTAAATAAATAAATACCGTTTGAGAAAGTATTATATTATTTGATTCACATAATTGGATTACGTAATGAAAACAAGTTGTCCAATCTACTAATCTACAGTTAATATTTTGTGACCAGTATGTTGAAAGAAATTAAATAATTGTTGAATGCTTATAAGGGTTGATCACAATACAGCTGATTTTACAGATTTGTAAATATTTTAAATTTTAATAATTTTTCATTTACATACACCATTCCGCATGATCATAAACGGGACGGCGCCGTTTTTCATTACCTCATTATATCATTCAAATGCAGTTATTAGTTTTAAAGGTCTAAACATCATATTTTCTGGTAATGAAGTAAAGAAATTGATGATCAATGAAACAGAATGCATTATAACTATTAAAAAGATTTATAATATTATGATAAGTATATACATTTTGATATTTAATTAGTTTTTAAACTATAATATTCGAATTTGAGCATTTATCTACCTTTAATGTATAATGTATAATTTTATGTTATTAAATAAAAAAGTGATCACTCAATTTTTTATTTTTTTAAACTATTGATTTGCATTAATTGGCTTAAATTTAAAAAAATAGTAGACATAAATGTTTTTGTATGTACTATATACAATAGCTATTTAAAATGTAAATGTTTATTTCTATGTTTAAAATAGGATTTTTGTTAAAATTGCTAAATTTTAGATTCTGAATGAAGTGAAGAAGCTAGTGTTCTTACAATGATGTTTATTATTTTTTTTTTTTCTGTGTACAACTTTTCGTATAGAAATACTTGTCCAAAAGTTTCGATCAATAACTTTTTGAATTTTTTAATCGACCGTTTCAGTGTCCCACCGTGTATTAGGTATATTCTACGGTGGCGTGGAGAGGAATAATTAAGGATAAAAGTATTCGTGTGCGTGTGCGGTAGCAGCGTATGTAGGTGCATTATGGTAGCACATATTAGGTACAGGTAAGACGCAGTGCACTCGGTGTAATGTGAAATTTTACAAATAATAGACGCCGTGCGCTACAAACGGGGGGAGTGGGATCCGGCGACCGTCACGCGGTACCTACGTAACCTAAAACGCGGAGGAGAAGAGCGAGCGTACACAGAAAACAATTATTGTTATTTTACCGAACAAACAATTTTCGTTTTCGGTTTTAAAAGCCGTTTAATGGGCACGTCTCTCCTCCTCGGATCGTGAGTTCTAATTGAGCTGCTAATGGCGAACGACGACTGTTCGCCGCCGCCGCAGTTGTACACGTACATAGTGGAAGCCGGTCGTGACCAGTCGGCGGCGGCGAGCGTCGTTGTGAATGGAAAATCCGCCCGCGGCCCTGCACAGGGGAATCTTCTCCTGTTTAAAATACATATATATACGCGATATAATATTAACGTACACCGCAACAGGTGTATACCGTTGCAATTGAACGGGCACACGAGTGGATAATAGTAATTATACCTGCGACGACGACGGCCGAGCGCAAATGACGCGATTATTATTATAAATGTTATTATGAAAACACGCGTTGTTTTGCGCGACCACGTGTAGCGATTCAATTTGTAGTTAAACCACCAACTAAGAAAACTGGAACAGATTAGTATAAAAGGGAAAATTTGATTTAAATATGAAAAAACGGTAAATTCAAATTAGGTCATAAAAATGATTTGTTTATAGAAATTTAAAAAAAATGTTTTTGCCCCTTAGTGAAAAAACACATTCGTTTACGTCTAAAATTACCCGTGTACCATAAAATTATGGAACAACTTTTTGAATACAAATTTTGAACTACTCCGTATTTATGCGGTATAATATAAATTATAGACACCAATGATCAAAAGTCAATGAATTCGACCCGACCATTTTGAGAGGTCAAACAATTTTGAACTTCTGGCAGACGTCAAAAATAGTGAACAATAGTTTTATATTTTATGAATAACTATGTTTGTTTATCCGAAAACAACAGCTTAAAAAAATTACATTAATTTGAATTCGGTAATAAACTTAATAATTACGAAAAAGCCGGACATACTTCGCACGACGGGTGTACTTCGCACGACGGGTGGTATTCTCTTGACGGGCGTATTAAATTTTAAAGAAACGATAAATCATTTCTTCAGTAAAACGATTCTGAACGAA
>JAIPRM010009623.1:0-14566 GCA_025469315.1 Stegophylla sp. TES_Ste_2020 | reverse complement strand
GCCGCAAGGTCTGGAGTAATACATTCTAATTTAATGACAATAAATGACATCGCAAAAATAATGTCAGATATTAAAAATCGAATTGATAAAAGAAAACTGGAATTACCAATGGGAACAAAACCATCAGAAGTCTATGACTTACTCAAAATTATCAAAATGTCAATATACTATGAAAACGAACGCCTTGTTTTTGTCACTAAAATACCTTTGGTGACAACAGACGAAATGACTACATACAACATTATACCAATACCAGTTAGAGCAAATCAGGGAATTATAAATTAATCAAGGAATTATACAGATAATAGAAACCGAAACACCTTTTGTAGCAATCACAAAAGACAGAACACAATACACCCCAATAACTATTGAACAAATGGATAAATGTAAAGAAACGCACATTTTTAGAATTTGTCCAACGGCATTACCTATTTTGTTAAATAATTTAGCATCACCATGCGAGATACAACTTTTTATGGAACCTCCAGCAGCATATGCAAATAATACAAAATGTACATTAAGAGCAGCTTCAGCAAAACGAAATCTTTATCAAAAATTAAAATACACTAATGATTGGATTTACAACGTTTATCAAGACCGACTAACAATTACTTGTCCATCATATAAGCAAACACAAATTCGCTTGATAAGGGGTGAAGGAATAATTAGTATACGTAACATAGATTGCCAAATAAGAGCTTCAGCAGCTATACTTTTACCAGACGAGGAAATGTCTACAAGAATATTTGAAGATTTCATTCCAAAAACAGACATGAGTGATCTTTTCGAAAAACCTAAAAATAACTCATTTTCATCAGAAGTGCCACATAGCGAAGAATTAAATGACTCCATCTCTTTTGCTTCTTCGTGTTCCAGTAATACCGAAAACTGCAGTAAGAGACAGAAGACTATAACTAACGCCAATGGCTTACAAATTTGTAATAAAACATTAGAAGAATTGAAAAGTACAATATTAACTAGACACACTGAACTTCTAGTTTTGAAAATAAATTACTTACAAAATATGATGATGACTTAGAAAAGGCAGAATTATTTCGTCAAAATATATTAAAGATGAAACAAGAAAAACTTGATATGTTGAAATTATTTCTGAAGAAGTTATATTGTAATATTAGTTTTCTTTTTCCAACGGCTATTTATATATAGAAGCTCAAATGTATCATATTGTTATTTTTTATTGTATTTGAAAAAAAGATTCTCATTTTTATTTTTATTTAAAAAACTTAGTCAAAACAAAAGTCTGATTGTTATAATATTCATTAATTTATGTATTAGTTTTGTGGTTTTATACAGCCTATTTGCTTTATTTCTATTAAAATAAAAAAACTTTTTTTTTATATTTATATTAAGTTTTAAAAATGTTGCTATATTGTTTTGTTAAAACTATGTCTAAATATTTTTACATTAATAATTATTTATATTAATTAGAGACTTAATTTTTTTTATTTTATTAAACATTTTAACATTGTTCAGTTGATTAGTATTTATAGTATAATATGTAAATGTTTCATATTGCTATTTTTTTTTTGTATTTGAAAAGGATTCTCTTTTTTTATTATTTAGAGTTCTGAAATAAAACAAAAGTTTGATTGTTAAAACATTAATTTAATAGTTTTGTAGTTTTCATAAATAAGTATTTATGTTTGGTTAGAAATGTTAGCACACAAATCATCACTTAAAAGTGTTACATATCGATCATTATAAATAACTTCAATATTAAAATTATCTCCTTGATTTTCAGTAGTCGATGGCATCAAATCTTCTTCGGGAGGATCTTCAAACATAACTAATTCACGAGAACTGGTTAAGTTATGCAATACACAACAAGAATGAATTACTTTTACGATTCTTTCAACTTTTCTTAATTTAAGAAAATATAATTGTAGAAATCTTTGCTTAAGTTCACCAAATGCATGATCTACGACTATTCAACAAGAACTAAGTTTTCTATTGAATTCTTTTTGATTTTTTGTGAGGTGTCCATTATCTTTGTAAGGTACCATGACTTCCTTGCGCAACGGATATGCACTATCAGCCAAAATGTAATAATCACCTGCAATAAACTTTCATTTTAAAACTTTCAATACTTGTTTTACTTATTTAACAATAGTATAAAGAATACATTTTACATTTCTGATATTGAATAAAATAATGCTACAATAATCAATATAATACAATTTACCTGAACATAATTCTGGCAAGGACTGAAACAATGATGACTCCTTAAATACTCTAGCATCATGTACTGAGCCTGGATACCCAATAAATACATCTAAAAATTTTCTTTTTTCATTTACAAGTGCTTGCATCTGAATTGAATAGTAATGTTTGCGATTGATGTATGAATTTGGGTCCACATCTGGTCTATCAATTCGTATATGTGTCCCGTCAATGGCTCCTGTGAAATCAAATTAAAATAAATATAATACCATAATTGATTAATTTTTATTTTTTAGATATGAGAAATTAAACAACCACATATATAGTTATAATAATAACTGCTTACCAATTACATTAGGGAATTTTTTAGTTTGATGAAAGTGATCTGCTGTTTGTTTTTTATCTTCTGCATTTGGATATTTGATGATAGTAGGTGATAATGACATTACAAAATCAGCAACACTCGTTATAACATCAAATAGTCCACTTATTGTTATTCCAAAGCAATCAGCAACATCTCTATAGCTGGAACTTTGATGACCAACAAACCATAAAAATGTTAGAATGTGTTTCTCTGGAGTAAACGGTAATCGACCTGCAGATTCGGTGAAGTAGTTATGAACAAATATAACGTTTAATAATTTGTATTTTTATCCTTGTATCCCCAATCACTCTCATACACGCTGTGCCGGCATTTACTAGCGTCCCGGACAATCATTCCGGAATATATTTCCAATTAACGGAATTTGTCTGATGTAAACCATGAAGCTATGAGAGAATTATTTACTGAGCAAAATCTACAGATTAATCAAACCGTTCAAATTGTTTTAAAAATGTGTCAACTCAAACCGACAAATAAGGTCTTTGGCAACAGATCTACTAATTCTAAAATGCATGATGAAATCTTTGTCACTGTAATTTGAGACAATTTGTAAATAGTTTATTATTTTTACACAATCAATTTTTTGAATTCCATTTATCACAGGATGTACAACATTAACAATATCTTCCAGATCATCTATATCATACAAAGAGGCGATAATCAGACACAGTAGTATACTCAGTAAGGAATTTAACAAAATTAATAAAATAAGCTTATAGTAAATAATCTTCTACCAGTCTACTTAGTAAGATATAGTATTAAAACTAGTCCCTAACAAGTCTGAGTTTAACAAAAAATATATCACAAAAATAATAAGATAAATAATTTAATTAAATTAAGTACATTAGATGAATATTATATATTGATTTATCTACCGTCATCATCAACAGAACAAAAAACAGCAGCAGGAACTTTACGTGCATTACTAACTGTTTCTAAAACATCTTCGTCGGATGACGAATCAAAAAACTGCATATAAATATCATCCATAATTTTAAAATCTATTAATACATTATTTCAATTACAACTATTTTAGAAATAATTTCTAATTTCTTATTAAATTTTCAATTATTGGAATTTTAGATGATTGAAAATTTTAAAGTCGTTATCAATTATCATTTAATTATTATCTTTATCAGTCAGCTGACTTCCACACCTGAAACGTTTGTTTTGAATTGGCACACCACATACCATACCCAACACTTCTACACTATAGTGTTAACACTTAGTTTTTAAATCGAACAAAGCTGATAAGTTCATATCATAATTGTCTCCCTTCATACCCCATTTATTTTTTATGGTTGTTTAACATACATAATATACTCTTATTATTTTAACTTATCATGTTTAATAATTTGTATTTTTATCCTTGTATCTCCAATCACTCTCATACACGCTGTGCCGGCATTTACTAGCGTCCCGGACAATCATTCCGGAATATATTTCCAATTAACGGAATTTGTCTGACGTAAACAGATATATTAATGGTTATGATTTATAAATTATCTAAAATATATTTCATTTTGAACATCTGTTTATAATTTTAAGATTTTATTAATACCTATCAATTGTCTTTATCTGATTATGTATAATATGCAAATATAAATATTAAAATTGATTCTATAGTTTAATTATTTTCTAAAAGATATCTTTTTTTTCCTGGTTTGAACCAGAACCCTGGCGAGCGCTACTTTCGTATTACTACCACCATTCTAAAATATATCTATCTAAATTTGAATAGCGAGTTGATTAAGAATAATCTTAATTATTAATTACCAATAAGTAATAATTACAAATAGTTATTTTACATGATATTTTCACCTTGTAACAGTGGAAATATAACTGTTTTATACAAAATGGCTTTGTTGAAGTCAGTTCAAACAGTTTACATGTGAACCAACAACTAAGACAGAATCCGTTTGGTTCTCAATACATCTGACAATTTGACATAATTGATAGTAAGTATGTAAAATAATTATTAACTATTTAATCGTTGTTTTTTCTGTAATGAAAAAATACAAACCAATTCATCCTCATGTTTGAAGTCTTAAAAAAATAACTACATTTTTAAAAACAACTTCTAGGTTTCCAAAATCATTATTATGATTAATACAGGATTAAGTTTGATGCATCATTTTAAAAAAATTGTCTTCTATGGAAATAACCTAAAAAATTGATTGAAAATAATACTATATTAATAATTTAATACTTCAGTTACAAATTTTAATAAAAGTTATAATGTTATTGTACGTCTTAAGAGGTGGGACCACATATTCAAAATACTCAATATTATGTTTAGCTTAGTTTAGTAGAATTGGAATGATTTATAGGTAACTTGATTTGGCATTGAACCATAATAAAGGTGATCTGTGTGTTAATAAATAATACATTTTATATAAGTGATAGAATAAAAATTCCTATAATGTACTTAAGTACCTAAATAATTATATATTACCCAAATATGGTATAACAGAAGAAGGAAAAATTATGGTTTTAGTAAACAATGTTATAAATATTTTCACACATTTATTAAGAAACACAATATGGGTGTATTTAAAATATATGTACGATTAAGTAAAAATAATGCTAATATTATTGAACAAAGGCCTTAGGAGCATATTCTGTGTTTAATAGATAAATCTGATTAAACAACATGACGAATTGTTTTTGACTGTATCTATTACCTACCTAAATCATAATTATAATAAATTTAGAAAACATTTTCTTAGATATTGTTGATATTTAATGAAATTAAGGAGATTCTTCTACATTTCTAAATCAATATACAGTTGTCCATTTTCATTGTATATTTAATAATTTAAGGATTATAAAATTATATTTTTACACTATAATACGTACATATTATTTGATTATAATAATTATTTTTATTTATGCTTATGCCTACATACCGAAGTACATAATTATCTCTATTAACTATTAACCTCCAAAAATTTGACGAGACTAATTTGATCCTTTTTTGATTATATACGTAGGTATCTACCTATATATCTATATTATTATGTTACATTGTGAATACCAAAGTATTATTCTAAGGTTCAATGGGTATAAAATGTATATTTGCCACTGAATTTGTTGAAAAAGTAAAAAATTGTATTTATTTATAAACTTTTTGAAAAATGTACAGGTAGTAATTTGGATAATAGAATTATTTTGGTAAAGACCAATAATGTATTATAGAATAAGTCGCATATGTTTTAATGCCTTTGATGTTTACTGCAGTAAAAGTGCAATTGTAAAAGAAGCTGCAATTTAAAAATTCAATGCTAAATGTGCATATTATTATTTGTAGTTTATTAAGATTTAAGCCATTATTACCAATCACATTTACAGTATTATCTTTGTATCCAAAATACTGTAACTTCTTGATCTTTGTATTGATTAAAATATTGAATAAACAAGACAAATGATAGGTTTGATTTAAGTCTTGTTGAATGTATTTGCTAATATTTTTTTTTCATTGTAGTTGAGTACAAAATGTTTTTAAGTTATCTTCATTATAATTTATAACTTACTCATAGACGTTAACTAATCAGCCATGCAGCAATTTTCAATTGAAGTTTCTTTAAAAAATACCTGTAAAAAATCGAAACAAAAACAGTAGAACAGTAGTTAATTCACTATAGAAATGGACAGCTCAATATGATAATTTGTTATAGTAAAATATTATAATATCGATTCAAATATTAAGGTATATAATAAACAAATTAATATAATCTAGTCATATCATCTAGTTTCTATTTTTTCAGTTGAAGGTTAAATCTGTTTTAAATTAATAAATATCTTTTAAATTCAAATATTATAAAACAAAATATTATTAACTTACTTACTGCACTTGAATTCCGACTAATATAGAAATTA
This sequence comes from Stegophylla sp. TES_Ste_2020, assembly GCA_025469315.1. NCBI lineage: Eukaryota > Metazoa > Arthropoda > Insecta > Hemiptera > Aphididae > Stegophylla > Stegophylla sp. TES_Ste_2020. The sequence goes on along the minus strand of JAIPRM010009623.1, from coordinate 8,124 downwards.
CTCTAGTTTTAAAAATGTTACCTGAAAAAAAAACTGATTTCATTATATAATTAAATGTTTAATTAAAAGCAGCAGAGCACAACATTCCGTCCCACTTAAGGTTTCAATAAATATTTTATTGACAACTCACATCTTAAAATATATTGGAACTTACAGACTTCGGACTGTCAATTATACACTATCTATAGCATCATGACTTAAGATATTATGTGTATAACTGGTGTGGTTAAATGTTGTTTTTTTATGTAATTTGTACATTCAACATGGTATGTCAAATAAAATGCTGAAATAGTAAGTCATTAAAATTAAAATAATCTATTTTATTATTAAAAATGTAATGCAGTGTTGAAACATTACTAGTAGGAACTCTATTCCCAATTATCAGGAGCACATAATGGACAATGGAAATCACAATTTTCATATTCTTTATGCCTGTATTTTAAGGGCATGTAATGTATAGCAATCCATCTACAGCACCGTATGCAAGACACCCAACCAACAGAACTTTCATCATTTTTACAATGGTGTTTATTAGAATGGTGGCCACAGAAAAGACATATATCGGTCATGTCCTCAGAATTTTCTAACAAATATTTCTTCAAGTGATCTTACAAGATAGTCCAGACTTTATTTTTGAAAACTCAAACCATGGAAACTTTTCAAAGTGATTTTTCCTTAAAAACCTTTTTTCTAATTTACCTTTCTTATTATGAATTGAAAATCATTACAAGGAATTTTACTTCGTTGAAGAATGACTGATTTTAAATAATCATTTATAGTGTTAGTTCGAGTTATAAAATGTCCAATATCTTATTCACAATCATTGGGTTTTTTAGTTTCCCCTGGTTCAAAAGAAAGAAACTCACTTGCGCCTGAAAAATGTGCATCTATTGGATTTGAGTTCGTATTTGTCTCTGATGGCTTTGCACGTTTGACGCCATCGATACATATTATGTCATCATTAGATTGTAATTTATTCTTTTTTGGTACACTTCCAAAATAACTAGTAATACGATTAATATTATTTGACATACTTATATGAAATAAAAATAAATAAAGAACGTAATAGTAATAATAAAATAATAGTAGTAACGCGCGGTGTACATACGACGGTATACATAGGATTAAAGGTCTCTGACAGCAGACTGACAAAAATACATTACACTAATACTTACTTAATACATTGCATTTATAATATTATCAGATTTTCTTGGTATAACCAGTGGTGTATTGGAGGGTATATGCGGGTATACGCCGTACACCCGGATCCCTATTTTTGGAATTATGCTTATACCTTTAAGAAAATTCGTCTATCATGGGTATACGCTAGCTAAAAATTCGTACATTATGGGTATACGCAAGCCTAATGTTTTATCATCATACGGCGGCATAAATTATGCGACAGTTTAGAATTTATTATTTTTATGCACCATAGCCACTATCCAAAAATAGCCTCGTGCTGCATTAAATTCGATTAAATTTTCCCCGACTTTGAGTATTTAGTAAATACTATTTACGATGATGGTCGGTAACTTTACTGCTAAGCGTCTACGTACTGTACGTCAGAATTTAAACAATACTTACCAGTCGGCGGGTGCGATATCGTGTTATCGAGCGGATAATATAATTGTTAAAAATAGATCAGCTGTCAAAAAGTTACTGTTCATTAGTTTATCATAATATTAAAAATAGTTAAAAATGTAGACTTCCATAGCAGGCGTGGATACAAGGGGAGTGAAGGTAGCACGCGTCCACTCCAAATCCCTCAAAAATACACTTGTTGACACTTTGTGCCCCCCCTCCTGGGAAAAATGTCTGTTGGTGGTACATTCTACGTCCCCACCATAAGTAAATTTAAGTTTGGGTAGGTCAATTTTTTTTTTTATAGAGGGGGTTTAGCCCTTCCCCCTCCCGCAAGTATACGCTAATGTGCTAAGCGTATACCCTAGAAAAGAATTACGAATACACCGCTGGGTATAACGATAGAAAACCCATCCGATAACGGATAATAGCCATAAATAACGACACCCCGATTAATACACGTAAATAGACACAATATAAGAACTAAAATAAAAATAACACACTGACAATAATGAATAATAACTGCAGATACGGTGAAAATTAAAAATAGCCAAAAGGTATATGTGTTTTTCCTTTTTGTTTAAGATTATGTCCGTACTATGATTAATAGGTACTAAATTAATTAGTTATATAGAAAATAACTGACCAGCCTATCACCCCCCCCCTTATAACCGCTACTGATTAGGAGGCATACAGAATTTAAATAACTTTATTCCATATTTGTGTCGTTTGTTTTTTAAATACTGTTTAATTCAGTCTACCAGAAAAAAATACCATAAACTCATCAATACACAAAGTATTTTGTGGGACCATACAATTATTAGAATTTTCCACAACATCTTCCTAATTTATACAATCTATTTGTTGTATCACATGTTTCATTGTTAGAATAATGGATCATAGTCGATAAAATTTGAAACCTATTTCTACTCATTACTTTTCCAAAATTTGTAGAATATATAAAAATATAGGAGAATTATTCCAATACAGTTCAACTTTGGATAACTCAAACAATCCCAGCCATAATACAAGTCCCAACCAATTAAGAATTTCTTCTACACCAGTATTTCTCCATTTATATATTCTACAATTACTAGAAAATGAATGTCTTCGAACTTAATTGTTGTAAAGCATATAGTATATATATATATACCTATATACATATTTATTTGTTCTGCTAGTTTTATCATCAATAATTAATCTAAAAAAATCAATAGGTGAACCTTCTAATAATGTATCAATTAAATCTTTATTTAAACCTACTTCTTCTGAATCAGGGTTAAATGGATGGTTATTGATTTTTCCATCATCAGCACACCATACTTTGGAAGTCACAGTTACAGGTGATTGTACTTGTCTTGGACCTCCTTTTGGTCTTTGTGGTGGTGTTTGATGGGTGACCAGTGTACACATAGACTATGTCCTTTCTATATTATTCTATGGTTTAAACAAACACTGTTATCGAATATTGTCTAAAATCATCAATCACAAATCAATTAAAAATTGATTAATAAATAATGATCTATCATGTAGACTTAAATGATTAATATATTTTATGTGTGTGGATAAAATTGATGTACCACAATGTCTACGAAAACTTCCATTCAAAATGGTAAGCTGTTTTTGTGTATTCTTGTTATGATTAATATATTAAAACTATTATATATAAAACTTCGTAGGTACTTATATGCTTATTTAAATGCTAACTTACATACTTATTTACATTACTTATTATACAGTCTTATTTTAAATGCAAATACAATTGCCGTAGATTTATTGAGGTAGAGGTACACACTCTTCATACTGAATTTTGGAAGTAAACACCTGATAATAAAAGAATTTTTTTTTATGGTTTAATAAACATTACAGCTGTTAAACAAAGAAGACCGCTGTTCGGGCCGGTTGCGTGCAGCGATAGCACGCGCACTCCGGTCACCTCAATATTTGCGCGTACTCCGCGCCGACCGCCGTATCGCTAACGGCTCGGTCGGTCACACTTGTGTGTATCGTGTGTATATATGTATATAGTCGAACAGCAGTGGTTGGGGATGCCTCCCAAATACTGTTCGACTATGTAATGCTGTGTTGTGTGTAAGTGTGTATACGTGTGGGTGTGTAAACTTAAAACTACGGGACAAAAAGGTACTAAAACTATAAAAAAAAATGGTAAACTAAATTGCGGTAACTGTATTGCTGTATAATATAATAAATTTCAATAATAATAATAAATAAATAATAGTAAAATTCACAGGAACACACAAAGATAAATATACAAATCAATAACGAGAATATTATATTGCCCTTTTGGCACAACAATAATTATTAATATATATGACTCCTTTGGTCCAAGAATAAATAATAATAACAATAAAACAAATAAACTTACAAAATTTGTCGGTGTGAAGTCTGGCCAGCTACACACCTGTACCTAAAGCTAAATAAGTAAAACATAAAATTGACAATAAAAATTCACGATTTGCGGTGATTAGCACACGCGTAAAAATATAATTAAAACGCCGACGATTCGCGTACGGCGACAAAATATAATAATAACACACAAAAAATACAATAATTGTGGTGATTCGCACACACTAATAAAAAACACAAAAAATATAATACAACATATCGTTTACGGTCGGTATGACGGATGAGAAGAGACAGACAGCCGACACACACAGCAAAAATTAATACGAAGAATTGAATTATAATCTATTCACGATGACAGTAATTAACTTAAACTTACATCTAATGAGTGTTGTGTTTGTGTGTGCGTGTGCGACCGACCGGCCGATAGCCGTAATCGTTATAATTATTATTAAAATCGTGGTGGCTGGTATTGTTACGCAACCACCGCGATTTCGGCTCCAACAACCGCGTAAAAAAGTAAAGCAAAGCAGAATAGTAAATTAGTAAGAATTTTTAATATTTCTAATAAATTCTGCTTGTAATTAGTAGAATAGTAATTTGTAAAAAAGTGTATATTGCTTTGAAAAAAAGACAGATATCCATCACAATATATTGTTTACCAAAGTCAAACAAGGGTGATATTCAAGTTTGTAACAAATATATTAAGGACATTAGCTTATCAATTAGGCGTGTTAAAACTATAATTGAAAAAAAAAAGAAGACGTGATATACAAATTTTAAGAGGGAAAATCCAAAATCTCATATTCATAAAACAAAATAAACGCTTCGAGATGTAGAACTAATCAAGATTTATATCAGATCATTCCCAACTGAAGAGTCACTACTCTCGTCTCAAAACCAGCAAGTTATTCTTGAGTCCAGATCTAAATATTTATAGATTATACCGCACATTCAAACTAGCATACCCTGATACTAATATTGACCAAAGTTTTAAAAAAATCATTTCCAAAGCTTTTATTCTATATAAATTTAAAATGATATCAGAAAAATAATTGCATTTAAGGAAGGCTGAGAAGGCCACGCAACTTCTAAACGATGATAATACTAAATCCCAAATGCCTTCAAATCAAACGTGTACTGTGACCATGAATATGCAACAAGTAATATTCACTCCAACACTCACTCATTCTAATACGTTCTATAGTCGGCAGCTGTTGAACTTTAGCTTATGTATTTATACTTGGGATACAGGGAAAAACATGTGCATGTGGCATAAGAGTATAGCTGGTAGTAGTGGAAATGAGATTTCTTCATACTTGATCAATGTTTTCACATTTGGTATGACAACAAAAACAAAATTGCAGATTTGGTGCGATAACTGCGCTGGTCAAAATAAAAACCGCATGATACTTATGGTGTTAATAAATACTGTTGCAAAAAATATTTTGATACCGTTCACCTCAAATTTTTAATGAATAGGCATTGCTATATGCCATGTGACCGAGATTTCGGAATTATTAAGAAGAGGAAAAAATTGTGCTCAATAATGGTTCCTGAAGAAGTAGCAGAAATTGTCAGAGATGCTAAACATTTTAAACCATTTAATGTAGTCAAGATGACCTCAGATGATTTCTATGACTTCGCCAAAGAATCTGATACATTTTTAAGTACAGTACCTATTAAAATTAGCAATTTAAGAATTTCGCGAAATGACTTTCCTATGATAAAAACTCAGCAGACATTCAATGAACTTGAACTTTGTAAATTACATAATATATTCAAAAAGAGACACTCATTTAAGCAGGGCCGTTTTTAACTGTTTTGAGGCCCTGGGCAGTGGTATAATGGGGCTCCGACGAGTTGGAGAGAATTCTATTTTATTTAAGCATGTAAGTAAGTTGATGGAAGATAAGAAAAAGTCTAGATTAATTTAACTATAAATTAATTAAATTTTTTTCATTTTACATTAAATATAGGTACTATGTAGTATAATATAAATTAAAAACTAATTATAAAACGAGACGGAAATTTTTAAAACAATTTTTTATTGAAGAGGTACTTTTCTAGATTTAAGATTGGCAAAATCGTTAATAACTACTTAGAAGTCTATGTCTTTGAGCATATCACATTCTATTGACATCAAGGACAAACTGTTCAATCTTTCTTGTAGCATTGTACTTCTTAATTCATTTTTAATTCTTTTTAATTTGGAAAAAGAGCGCTCTCCACTGCAGTTTGTTACCATCAGGCTTAAAAATATTCACAATGCAATTTCTATATTTGGAAATGTGTCTTCAATTTTGTTTTCTTTCAAAAGATGATATATTCCTAATATACTATCAGTTTCTTCATTTTCACTAAAAACATGTATATGTTCCAAATATTCTTTTAAATGCAGACATTCCATTTCCAACTCTGTTTCATTAACGTCTTCGTAATAAATTTTAGCAAATTCTTTGCAACTTTGTCTCAACGCAGCAGAATTCAGAGTTTTCAAACAAAAAAACAAACCAAACCGTTGATTTATGTCTTTGTACGAATTCAACCGCTGTTTTAGATGCACGCTCAAGGTATCAATTATGAAAAGAAAGGTTTCTACTTTAAATTTATCTTTTCCATACTGTTGGACAGACGATCCAGAGCCATCAAAAAAACTGTGGCGTGAGCTTCTAACTCTTGTTCTTTGAGATAAATCCTTGTAGTCAGATCCTGGATTTTTTTCTTTGGCTGTTGATTCGAAGTAATCAAATTTATCCCTGAGGTTATTAATGAAATCATCAAGGAAAATTAACAAATTAGTTGCAATGTCCAGTGATATTGTTTTTTTCTGAAGATAATTGCTTGTTTTGTCTATTTTTTCCAATATAGAGCTCCAAATTTCAGTTAGTATCATAAATTCTAGGTTTACAATTTTTCTGGAAAGACTTAGGGCTTCGTCTCTTGTTTCTCTTGGTTGTTCAGAATCCTTCGCGATAGACATCAGAGCTTCAATAATTTGTTTATGACCTTTATGCAAGGCGCTTACTGCATCAACTCGCGCAGACCATCAGGTTTGCGACAGACTTTTAAAAACCTTTTTTTGAACCTAAATTTTCTGTCAATTTATTCCATCGATAATTAGAGCCCGAAAAATAATTGTAAAGTTTCTGAATATCAAAAAACTTTGTTGCCTCTAATACACACCCAGCGGCATGGACACCTACCAAGTTTAGTGAATGTCCCGCACATGGTACAAAGGTGGCAAATTCACATTTATCCTTGATTCTTGCTTGTAAACCTGCATACTACCCGGACATATAGAAGCATTGTCGTAGCTTTGACCTCTGCAATCTTTTATGGAAATATCATGATTCTCTAAAAATCTCAATATTGTTTCCGCCAAATACTCAGATTTATGCTCTTTGATGGGTATAAATTTCAAAAAACTTTCAATGGGGACACAGTCTTTTACGTATCGAATTATAAAAGTTAGCTGATCAACATGAGATAGATCGGGCGTACTGTTTACGCTAATGGAAAAATATTTTGCTAATTTAACTTCATTTACAATTTCTTTTAGAACCTGTCTTCCCATTACGTTTATAAACTCATTACAGATATTCGCAGATAAATAAGAAATATTTCCCTTTCCTGGATTCCCAAATTTATGTAAGTGATTTGCAAGAAATGGATCAAATTCACTTAATAATTCCACACATCCCGAAAAATTTCCATTATTAGGAGATCCTAGGATTTCATTGTCACCGCGAAATGGAAGTCCTCTTGACGCCAAAAATTGTATAACTGCTACAATCCGTTCAAGTACATTTCTCCAGTAATCCACTTCTTTTATATGTTGAGATAATAAATCTGTATCTACTCTACCAACCGTTTTACTTTGTGCCAGATAAGTCATCATAGATTGACTATGTGCTGGGCTATTTTCAAGTGATAAAATTATGCTACTAATGTGCTTCCAATCATTACATTCACTCGGAGAGCATAAGCTTATATTAGAAGGGTTAAAAAAACAACATGAAAAACAAAATACTGATTTTTTCGAAGGCGAATACAGCAACAATTTTCTTTCGACGCTTTCATTATTTCTTAATTTACGAATAAATAATGCTTTGTTGAAATACCTAGTTACTAATTTATTACCATCTACTTCTTGGAAGCCTTTGTAGGTTCTGGATG